>PVKM010018857.1:0-24682 GCA_004027735.1 Carollia perspicillata | reverse complement strand
GCTGAAGACTTAGTTCTAAGACAATCAAAAACCAGTGAATTTTTATACTGTTTTTTTTTTTTTTTTTTGGTGTGGAAAACTGTTGGTGATAGTCTTTTTAAAATAGAGATTGGTGATACTACTTATCTTGTAAAGAATAAAGTCTAACTTCTGGAACACTGGTCAGGAAGAAAAACACAAACTCATTATAGCACTGTCAGTGTCTGCTCTAGTGAACTTCTCTCACTACCTCAGAAGTACCATTGACTCTCCTCAATTCCAGGGTTTGGCAAACACTGTTGCCTCCATTCCCTGCCCAACCTCTTTCTTAGATACCTTAGGTCCATCTTCCAAATTCAGCTAATAGAAAACCTAGCCTAAAAATTATATGCATCATCATTTAATGCTCATAGCACCTCTTTTAATCTCCAGAAGTAGATGCTATTTGTATTAGTTTCTTAGGGCTACCGTAACAAATTACCACAACCTTGGTGTTTTAAAATAACAGAATTTTTCTTCTTTCTCAGTTCTGCAGGACAGAACTCCAAAATCAAGATATCAGCAGAGGCATAGTCCCTACAGAAGCTCTAAGGAAGAATCTGTTCCTTGCTTCTTTGAGCTTCTAGCAGTTGCTGGCATTCCTTTGTGCATCTATCTCTGATCTGCCTTCACATTGCCTTTTTCTCTGTGTGTCTTTCCCATCATACCCTCTGCTTGTCACAGTGACTGCAAATAGAATTCATGTGGATAATCCAGATATGCTCATATTCTAGACATATTTAATTTTATCACTTTTTTTTTGTCTATAGAAGATAATAGCTATTTTTTGACACATAGGGTAATATTAACAAGTCTTGAGGATTAGGACAAGAACATATTTTGAGGCAGCCACCAATAAATCCACTACATGAGTAATACCTCAGTTTTAAAGATAAAGAACTAAATATTAGAAAGCTGAGTTAACATTCCCAACACCACACAACTAGTAAAATGACAAACCCAGATTTGAGCCAACATCTGTTTAAGTCCGAGTCCAAGCCCTTAACTATTAGATATAATTTCCCCTCATTTAAAGGCTGACATAGATGTTCTTCTTAGTGTTTCCTGTGCTTACCTATCTGGATTCTTACTCATTGAAGTATGTGTGCCTGACTACTTGTATGTCTTCTCTACTATACTGTCAACTCACCAGCCACAACTGTACTGGCTCGCTGGTGCCCAGAACAATGCCTGGAACAAAATAGATGATCGACAGACATTAGGTACACCTCTTCATTGGAACCAAGGGATAACAAAAAAAAGTTGTTTTTAAAAGCACAACTTAGTCTTTTAATTCACCTTCTTTCTGCCATTGAATAGATTGTATTTCATTTCACTATTTTATCCTTAAACAGGCTTTTATAAAAGCAATATTTATTGTGGAAATTAAATGAGCATAGTATGTTAAAAATCAGTTCATTTATAAACAATAATCTCTTTGATCTTCTAGTATTATTTTCTGAAAGCAATACAGATTCTCAAGTATGTGATCTTCTCTCAGTTTCATTATAAATATTTGGTATTTTGTCACATTCAGCTTCACTGACATACACTTATCAGACTAATGACTTCACTATAACAGAGTTAGCTTGGTACTTTTAAATGCAAAGAAGTGTGTGTTTAAAATGATAGATTTTAAAGTCTTTAATTATTTTAGTGTCATCAAAAACCTAATTGTTAACCAGATGTTATTATTTATACCCATATTTAATCTACAGGATTAAGAAGAAAAAACATTTTAGTAAGACAAAGCACAGATGAGGTTCAGTACTGACATCTGTCTGAAAAGACTGGCTGTTTGATTGAAGTAATTTTGTTTCATCTAGAAGTGGTGTCTATATATTCTAGACACACCAAAACATGAGATCAATGAAATGATTAGATTGTGGGCAGTTGTGGAACATATTCACACCCCATGCCTTTTTTCTAGAAGACATATTCAAGTAATTTAAAAAATTCAGGAGAATAAAATTTCAGGAGAATAAAAACTCAGGAGAATAATTTTCTAATAAAAACAATAACTTCTTAAGGGAAGGGGCTATAATAACATGTGTGTATGAAATAATTTTTGATGAAGAATAAGATGTCTCAAACTATAGAAAAGATAAGCGTCAGGAAAAAGTTTAAATGGCAATGCAAAAACATGCTACTAGATAAAATTTGCATTGAAAACACATTTTGTTTATACATTTTTCTATTAAGAGACATTTTCTACTATATGACCATCCAAATCTTGCATAGATAATATGCATTTTTGATAGCCCTACCCACACACATTCACAAAATTTAAATGTAATTATTTATCAAAATGTTTGATATACTTAGTGAAAAGAGCAAATTTTAAGAAATACTTCCAACATTTTTAACAATCCAATTTAAGAGTTTTGGTACCTATGTTTATTTTAGTTCAATAAGTGAAGGACCATGCTAGTGAAGAGTCAGTTACAGCAAAAGAACTTTGTTTAGAATTAAAGACCCTAAAGTTCCCATGTTTGAATCAAGCCAGTTATGTAAATTTAATCAAGTTTTAGAATCACTTCAAGCCTCATTACAATAAAATCATAAAGCTGGAGGAAGACTCCAAGCTTACCTTGTCAACTACGAATCTAATGTCTGGCCATCACCAAGGGTTCAAAATTAAAATGTCTTCAATAGTTAAGCAAGTGACAGAAATGTATGAAAAGTGTGTGGTGGCTAGGAACATTAACTAATTCAAATTTACACATTTTTCCTAGTTGTCATTCAACATAAAATTTCAAACATTGGGGCCAAATACTTTCACTGTTCTATAACATTTTGATTGCTGATTTTCCAGCCTCTGTACAATGTGCAAAGAAATAAAATAATCCTGTTTGTCATTCAATACTTTATTTTTAAATGAACACATGGAACAAAAAGAGAGAATGATCTGCAACTCAAAGCAGCAGAAGTCATCCTGGCTTGTGTGGCTCAGTGGATTGAGTACTGGCCTGCTAACTGAAAAGTCACTGGTTCGATTTCCAGTCAGGGCACATACCTACGTTGTAGGCCAGGACCCCATTTGGGGGCATGTGAGGGGCAACCGCACATCCATGTTTCTCTCCCCTCTTTTCTGCCTCACTTCCCTTCTCACTAAAAATAAGTAAATAAAATCTTTAAAAATAAAGAAACAAAGTAGCACAAATCTTTTAATGCAATAAAAGAGTTTGACTAAGTACTCTCTAGAGCACTCCTATATCTAACATGGTTTCCAGACCATTGCTATTACAGCAGCATCAACATCACTGAGAACTTGTTGTGTATACAGTACTCACCCTCTATCCACAGTTTCACTTTCTGCAATTTCAGTTACCTGCAGGAAACCACAGTCCAAAAATACTGAGTAAAAAATTCCAGAAATAGATAATTCATAATTTTAATATAATTTTGAGAAGAGTGATGAAATCTCATGCTGTCACATTCCTTCCCACCCTAGGACATAAATTCTCTCTTTGTTCTGCATGTCTATGCTGTGTGGTATATACCTCAGACCCACTGGTCACTTAGTAGCTGCCTTGGTTATTACAAAGATTACCAGAGAGAAAGATACCATATACACATAACTTTTATTACAGTATAGTATTATAGTTATCCTATTTCATTATTCATTATTATTATTAATCTTTTTATATGCCAAATTGATAAATTGAATTTATGATAGGTATATACAAGGATGGGCAAAAGTAGGTTAATAATAATAAATAGTACAATAATAAAAATAATACAAGAATAAACTGTTTTGTGTACTTAAAACTTTAAACCTACTTTTGCCCACCCCTGTATATATAGAAAATTCATAGTATATATAGTATTTGGTACTACCTGTGTTTTCAAGCAGTCACTGGGAGGCCTGACACATATGCCCATAGACAAGTGGGGGAGAACTACTACAAATGAAAAACATGAGGCTTCATCACAGACCAGCTGAATCAGAACTGCATTTTTTATAAGATCCCCAGATGGTCTGCATGCACTTTCAAATGTGAGGACCCTTGCATTAGAAGATGTAATACAAAAAATCACACAACTGCTGAGAAATGTTATGTTAGTACTTGCATAAAGAATTGAGAAATGGGTCTCTTTATAGAATTTATGAAATCTTTGTTCCAGATCTTGAAATTATTTTATGGAGTCTTACCTTTCTGGTGTTGGACTGAGCACATTCTTTCCAAAAATAAGGGTAATGAACTAACCTGACTTTTTAGTTTGAGTTCAACCCTGCATTTTTAGGATCACTTCTGTTAGCTTTAAACTCAGTGTTGTTTTAAATGGCTGCATTCACAGAATAGATTTCAATTTCTTCCTTTTCTTGAAGGAGTAGGGAAAGGTGGAAAGTTCAGCTTTCATTTACACATACTATTTATGCTAAACACTCCACAGGGCCATTCGTTTTAAGGAGGAATATTTCCCAAGCAATGTAGATAAAATGGAGTATTCTAGGTTAATATGAATTCAGGCCATTAATGAAATGAGTACTTTTTTATCCATTAGTCAGTTGAGCCTAGTATATCTGTTAGCATGCTTTCTCAGTTCTGACTTTTTTAGGATAATTTTGTGCATAAATTTTCAGATTCTCTGTAGAGAAACTTTTCAGACAGTTCTGAAACACAGTCTTTCAATATAAAGTACAAAATAAGTATTGCATATTCCCTTTAAGTACTGAGAACATTATCTTATTTTAAACTTTACAGAGGAAGTACTCAATTCTAGGTAAATCATCATCTCCTCAGTTAATTGTTTAGGACTAAATTTTCAAACATATTATTATATGTCATGAATTACTTTAAGTATGTTGTTTCATCTATGAACCCCCATTTTCTAGTATAGCGCTTGAGATTATATTCATAAGAATGCCTTAAAGTAAATAAAAGTGGCCCTTGAGCCCACTTCTTTTCCCTTGCATAGGAACACATCTTATGGGTGGGGGTTGGAAAAATGAGTGAAGGAGGTCAAAAGTTACAAACCTCTAGTTATAAGACAAATAAGTTCTTGGATACAATGTGCAACATAGATGCTGTAGTTAACAATATTGTATATTTAAAAGTTGTTAAGAGAGTAGATGTTAAAAGTGAAATGATGGTTATGTTAACTAAACTTATAGTAATGATATCAAATAATCATGTTATATAGCTTAAACTTACACAGTGTTATATGTTATGGTATCTCAATAAAACTTGAAGAAAAAAGAATCCATCTTGATATTGGTAAGTTGACTATATTGGAAAGTGATCCTTACCATTTCAGTAAAATTGAGTGGTGACTAATTACCGATTAAAAATAAATTCAATCAAGATGCTTAAACATTAATTACATAATTGTAACTTTTAGAAAAATCCTCTAAGTATTCAAACGGGACAGTTGCCTGTGGATGCCATTATTACTAGGCACTGGCTAGCAGCCGACTGGAAAGGTGGCATCCTGACCTTGCCGGCACAGTGAACCTTTCCTTCTCTATTATCATCTGCTTTTACCAGCACAGAGAATGCTTCTTATCATGCTTCAATTTTCTCTACTTTAAGTTTTCTTAGTGAAGAGTTTGAACATTGTGGGTCTCTCAAGAAACCCACATAATTAATCATGCATTCTTATGCAAAAATAAGGATAAAATAGATAATAAAATAGACACTTGTCCCCATCTAAATATAAGGTGGCTACTAAATGTAATCCTGTAGACACACACACACACACACACTTTATATTGAGAATTGTGAGAATTCTGGTCATCTACTTAATTTTTCCCATGTTTGTATTCATCAGATGATTTGGTTGAGAAAGAGAAAGGAAGCTTGTGCCATAGATGCAACCCACACAAGGTGTATACTCTGGAGTTAGCCATAATAAAAACTTGGTTTAAACATTAATATGCCCACTGTACATACACATAATATGCTATTCAGTTACTCCTACTAGAAATGTTAGTTAGTTTGAATTAGTAATGGTGTTAAATGGGTTATACTGTGACTCTCAAAAAAGACAGGTTAAATTCCTAATCCTAGTACCTCAGAATGTGGTTTTTGTAAATAGGGTCTTTATAGAGGTAAACAAGTTAAAATAATGCATTAGGCTGGGTGTTAATCCAATATGATTATTTTCCTTAAAAAAATAAAAGTTTGGACCAGAGACAGACATTCCTGGAGAAAAGTTCACATGAAGACACACAGGGAGAACTCCATGTGAGAATGAAGACAGATTGGAGTGATGCATCTATAATAAGCCACGGAGAATCAAAGATTGCCAGCAAACCCTCAGAAGCTGGTGAGAGGCCTAGTCCCTCACAGCCTTCAACAAAAATAACCCTTTTGACATCTAACATTATCTATAGAATTATGAGACAATACACTTTTTATTTAAGCCACCTACTTTGTGGTAATTTGTTATGACAGTCTTTGGAAACTAATAGAAGTGGACTGTGTTTCATACTATTATTATTATACCATCAAGTTGGATCTTTCTGTAAATAAAAACTATTGAAATGTAAACTTAAAAGTGAATAAGTGGTACCTTTTAAAAAACCAAATATATATGAAAAATTTTTAACTGCTAGTCATCATTTTGACCAACAATGGATGATTAAATTTGACTCAAAAAATTTTGTTGTAGAACTTTATAACATCTCCTGAGGCTGGTATGAATACAAACACTCTATTCTAGTAGACCTATTGAAAGATGTTAAGACCTTTTTTTAAAATGTTGAATAATGTTGATAATTTTTGAAGATTCAATATGTACAGCATATCTTATTCAAGTTAGTGGTGGTCTTGCAAGCTTTTCCTATTTGTTATATAAGTTTTCAAAATCCACAAAAATATGCTTTTTAGAGAAAGTCCTTTAATATTGTATTTACTGGGCTCTTGCTATAGATGAAACACATTGGTGGGCTAGATTATGTTTTGATAAGAGATGGCCCCCAAATCTAAATGGTATATCACATCAGAGGGTGTGGGGAAGCTGAACACATGGCTCCTTCCACCACCTGTGACAGAAAACTTGCTAGAGTGTTACGGAACCCCACAAATGATGCTCTGGAAGAGCTGTGGGGTTCAGCTGCCTGCCGCCAAAAAGCATGACACCTAATGCAGGAGTTTGGTGAAACAGGAAAGGGTTTGTTTATTTAAAGGGTATAGAGATTTAGAATAATGGCAGGTTTCTGCCATTCATTTCCACTTCCTTTAAAACCACCCCAAAAAACGTAGCACTGCCAAACCAGGCCAGTTTCAGAATATGCCACTCAGACGTACTGTCTTTCCAAAAAGCAGAAGTCTGCAGCTCAGCATGCCCAGTCACAGTTAAGCTCCAGGCATCTCTCATGACTCTGGATGGCGAGGCAGGTCACCACAGCTCTGCCAGCTCTGCTGCTGTCTTCTCCAGGCAAACTTCCAGGCTGACCTCGTGTCAGTCTCGCTGACTTTCAGACCTGCTGACTTTCAGACCTCCCAGCAGACCTCCTTTCTCATTGCAGAACTCATGGATCTCTCTCCTGACTTTCAGCCCACCCTCATTTAAATGCTTGGCTCAAAACTTTCTGTATGACCTCAGATCTGGCCCTTCCTATGGTGTGTTAGTGTCTGCCATTTTTGCCAGTTCCCCAGTGTCTTTTCCCCTCTTTCAGCTGCCATTTTAGTCAGGGCAAAAGTCACCAGTGACATAGGGTCATCTGGGGTGGGCATCTGTTCTCCCTCCCCCAGCTATGTCAAGAGTCCCTGAATGTTCTCAGTCATGTACACAATTTGCCTTTGGTGGCAGCTCTTCCCTTTGGGAAGTCATGGCAAATAACTTGCTATTGTTATGCAATGTATCTCAGATGCTGTACTTATCCACTCTCCCCTTCCCCAATCCTGCTTAAAGACATGATTGTGGATGTTGTTCTCCTTTTATCAGGGGACCCATGCTCTGTACCCTGTTACAAGAGGGCTCTGGCTAGAAGAAATATGTGTTGTTTGGGAAATAGATGGCAATTCCCTCCTTATTCCCATTTGGGAGTGAATTGTCCTGTGACTGCTTCTTGACCTTTTCTTTCTGTGAGTACACACTGAGGCAGTCACACGTAGGAAATGTGCCTCCTGTGTCCAGGACCTCTTAAAACAAGTCTCAGACTAAGGGAGGTGCAGTCCTGCTTGCCAACCGACCACTGTCAGAGCTCCCCATAATGTGAATAATAAAGGCAATGTCTATTCCACCCAGTCCTCCTTGTGGATTTTTTTGGCTTATCTGAATGAATGGTCGAGATCCCCAGCTTGACCTCCTGCATTACAGAGGGCCATTTTTTTCTTGTGCAGCATGCCCATGGATGCAGTGGAGGAGCTATACTTGGTGTCTTCACTTCTAGACAGAAAAGTCACCATCTGTATCTCCCTTGAGAGGGAGAAAGGTATTCCAGAGAGTGTCCTCAGACAATTAAATGCTCTGTACTGAAATGGACACATGTCACTATTGTTTATAAACTATTGGCCAGACTAACCAATTGATTTGCACCCACTCAAACATGAGGCAGTAAGGAAATGTAATCTATATTGTGCTTAGAAAGCAGAAATTTGAAATATTTGATAAACAGCATTAATAGTTCTCAAAATAGTATCTTTCGATTTTCATGCATTTCCAAATTACAGAATTGTGATACCCAGCCAAGTTATATAATTGGTAGCAGATTGTTCTGGGATTTAGAGCTAATTTTTTTTAACATAAAAGCTTCTAATAAATATGCTACAATCCCTTTCTAAAGATTTTGTTTTCTCCTGATTTGTGTTTTTCTATGAAAATCAAATTAAAGTTGCAGTAGAAATGGAAAGAAAATAATTGAAAATAAACTGAAAAATGGGATGAGTATACTTCTGAAAAAATGAAATTCCACATTTATTAGTGATTTACCTCTTCCTTGAAATATCATTTGGTTAATTTTCACAGTGAGACTGTTTCTATATTTGATAATTTATGTGTACAACATATTTTATTGTTTCACTCCATACAAAAAATACTTTTCCTTCTAAAATCACATCTTGTTCCATGATGACATTGCTTACTTCTGTAAAACAAATGGTTCCCTGCAGTATTACTTTCAGATGAAATCATATCTGATCTCATAAGATGAGCCAAGCAGGGGTTGTGCACAAATGAGATCTCCAAGGAAAACCTTGACATTGTAAGAAAGTACTTCCAGGGACTCAAAAAATAACATTTGGGGGTGGATAAATAATGCCTCACCCTTAGCAAGCTTTTAAAATTCAACAAAACAGTACTTATATTAAATGAAATAAACCAAGACCCTGGATTGTAGCAATCTTTGTGCTAAGTGGTTTAATTTGTGTAAGTTATAGAAGCTTCAGAACTATCTGGATTCTAAAATAACAACAGAATATTGTTATTTCAGCTTGTACTGTTTTTTGGGTGAAGAGAAAGAAAAAAGGAAGGAAGGAAGGAAAGAAGGAAGGAAGGAAAAATTGTCTGAATATAGGCAATGGGAAAGTCTAGCTCATGAGATTTTTGCTCAGTATGAGTTGTACAATATAACTTGTATAAAATTATACTTAACCAACAATGTAAAAGTATTCTGTAAATAATGGAAAGCTCCAAAGTCCCAGACAGGTTTTAAACAGAGTTGAAACACTGTGGAGCCATTGGAGAAGGGATCATGACAGGGGACTGACCAGATGGCATGTAAGGTGTTTTCATTCTAAGCTTCTCTAACTCAGTTAATACATGCAATGCAAATACTCAATAAACACAATTTAGAGCTTCTCATGACTGAGCGGCCAACCAAGAAAAGACCTAATCAATTTCAAGTTCTATGAGATAAAAGGGCATGCAGGGTTAGCAAATGAGATATTATTAGTATTCTTTAATTCTAACAATACCTGGGAAAACACTAGTGTTAGAGATGGGGGTTATAAGCACTCTGAGCCCCTACACTAGGAAACAAAAGTGATAAAATTGAAGTATGGTAAGGTTGAAGAGAAGGAAATCACATTAAATGAGAAAAGGTAGGAAGTAGAGAAAACAGGTTTTGAAGTTGGGAAAAGGGACACCCTACTGTCAGGCTTTATTCTAATACCAGGTAAGAGCTTTCTGTAGGATAATTAATAAAAGATTAAGCATTTATTTTCAAAAATTGAGTGCATGCCAACTCCCCAGGCAAGGGAGAAAGGAACTTAGCTAGCCATTATTATTACGGTAGCTTTGAACATCTCAGGCACTTAGCACCCTCCTGGGCCTAAAAGACAAAATCAAATCCATTAAATACTTAAGTTTAAAGCTTCCTCAATTTTGTCCTCTGAATATGTGGATTTTAGTAGTGGCTTGACAAAGTTCATTAAGTAGTTCTTAGGGATACTCAGATATACAAAGTACATAAATTTATTGTTACTATTCACAATTTAAAGTAGATAAGTACCTCTCAACTAAATTCATTTGCAGTCTGGTATTTTAAAACAGCTTAGAAAAAAGATATTAATATTATTTTAAGTCAAGTAGAAGCAAATTCATGAGGACTGTAAGTGTAGGGAAAAATATTCTACTAAAGGACTGAAGGAAACCTTACAATATTATTGATAAATTATACAGTGCCTTTCATTTCAAAGATAAAAGCCTAAGTGCAAAAGAAAGAAAATGTATAGAAAGAGATCAATTTACATATTATTTTAATCGATCCACTTCCTTTTAACATTTATCAGTGACAGCAAGAGTATACTAAGATAATAGAAGAAAGCAGACAATTATTGTAAGCATGTAGGCATCAATTATTTAGTATTTTTGGTCTCTGAGGTTTTCTTATCTCAATACTTATGTTGAGTATAGTTCAGTCATAATAAATTTGAATCATAAACTATTATTTATGACAGCAAAAATTACCTTCAATGTTGAGGTATCTTCTTTCTTTTGTGTCACTATCTTGAACTTATACACCTAAGAACCAAATAGGATCTCAGTGATTAGAAAACTCTTTTGTTGCCTAATTGGAGTATATTCAAGCAGGAAACCTATTACTTTTCTTGTTTCTAAGTGGAGTAAAGCAAGTTTCATATTAATTAAAATATAGTGACTACATCATACAGAAATGTACATTTTTATTTGTTGCTTCTAAGAAGTAAGAGTGAGTTAAAACAATTCATTCACAGTCATTTATCTAGCAAGCATTTAACAGTTGTTTTGTTCAGAATTTCTGTATTCTAGTTCAGTGAAGCTGAAAATCACAGTATTATTTCTCATTTTGCTCATATGTTATCTATATGCTTGAATGTGCTTCTAAATAGATTTAGATGTGAACTCTCAGTACTAAGCATAAAGTTTCTTTTGCATGTTAGAGCATCTTCCATGTAAATATTCTAGGATGAACTAGGAGCAATTTATACTGTATGTTAGATTATAGTGTCATACTGCTTGCTTTAGAATTTTTTGGAATTAAAGAGGGCTCTACACACACAATGTAGATAAAGCCACAAAAATACAATTTCACTGGTAATTTGTGTTACATTAATTAATCAATGCAAAATCACATAGCTTCAATACTTTTGAAATATAAGACCTAATTGTAGAAAGGTCACATGTCTAAAATTCAATTTCGAATTACTAGCATGTCCTGAGGCCTCACTCTTGCCTATCCATTGACCACATTAGTGGTTTATATAGTCACCTGAAAGGCATAACAGTTTAAAGGTACATGATTCTAATTCAGGGTATTACCATACCTTCTTCTCCTGAGAGAGGTATCACCCTGTATATCACTTGATCAGGGATAAACCACTTAAGCATAGCTCAAAGGCAAAGCAGCAAATTAAAAAACTGGAAGAGCAGCGAGGGGTAACAGTTAATACAGAGACACCTAACTAAATCCCAGCTGACCAGTAGGTTGTGAGCTATATCAATAAAGAGTGAGCGCTGTATGGCAAAAGCTGACTGATAGAGAGCATCCATACTGATGATTATCATAGCTTCCTGACTTACCTACCAAGTAGTTAATGTCATCTGGCATGCACACAGGGTAATATGGGATAGGAGTTCTCCCTCTCAAGCATAGAAATTTTTTCCTAGACTGACTTAGCTATGCAGATAGGCCTATAAAGATTGAGTAATAACCAATTAATTAATCTTGTCACCATAGTGTTAACATAACTAGATTGATATAATTCCAGAATAAAGGAAAGCATAGAGTAATTATTTTTCTAATAATGGAATTTTAGTAAATCTGGCAAGAAATAGGAAAATATTGTTAAGCAGAAGGTTGTTCTTAGCACCACATAGTCAACTTTACATGTTTGTCCTGGGCCATGGGTCCTATAAAATATCACTTTGGATTATTTGGTCTTATTTCTATTTTGGGAGAAAATAGAACATCTCTAACTTGATACTCCCCCTTCCTCTGAAGTGTCTTTATTAGTTTAAGTGCCTTGAACCTTCATTTAGAAGAATATAATAAATCAATAGCTCTCTTGTTAGAAAGAAGACAAGATTATCTGATGTGTTTACATATATATACAAAGCATCTGCAATTATTTAATTCAATTAATTGTATATTGAACACATGCTTATACTTATTTAGGGAGACATCTTACTTTTTACCTAGCCACATCCTAGAAATTTGGGAAGATATCATCTTTGTAATATTTTTGCAATGTAAGGATTTTTTAAATGTTTAAGATTACTTTTGTTTAATGACCATTTTATTGGACTTCTGCTCTCAAAGAACCATTCAGTTTATAGATTGCATTTCATGCCTTAGAACCATGGTGGCATTGGTCTAAAGTACCGTGTTGCCACCCATGATCCTTAAAGTAGTTGTCTTGTAGATAGATTTCATGGGGCTGTAGGTGGTAGTAGTGCCACCTCTGTCTTTGAGAATCACAAAAACCTATAAGATGTAACATCTGTGTGGCTTAGAAGGACTTCATTTCCCTTGGCCATTTTTAGTCCTATTTTCATATTTGTAACTGAGTCAAGGTAAGTCTCCAAAGACTGAACTGTGTTTCAGTGCATCCCAGTGTTGTCTCTATTATAAGAGAAATGGTACTTGATAATATTCTCTTCAATTTGCCTCATCAATCACGTGCAAAGCCTATTCTGGTCCTTCCACATGAACTCACAAAGGGCCTAGATACTAGTCATATTCATGAAGAGATCCTCGGATATGGGCCATCTATTTCTATGGTCTGTTCAGAACTGGCAACCTGGACTTGAAGATCCTTGCTTCCTATCTATGGTTCTTTTTCTATGAAAAGCAGCTCCTTCAGAACTTTAGTCATGTCCATTTGCAGCAGGCTATTATGGTAGCTGTGGAGAACAGAGACATTCCTCTCCTAAAAAGGAACATAGCCAGCTTGCCTTTTTACTTGACTCTGAAGTCATAAGTAGCCACATGTGTATTGCCAATCTGCAAGATGATGTAAACATTGTCCAGGACTCAATATCTGTGTTCACAGCCATAGCTTGTCTAGAAATATGACCAGTGACTGACCTGGGGTCTCTTTTCTTCTCCTATCTCCAATTACCTATCTTTATGTGCTTTTCTTAGTCCGGAGAGAAGACTAGCTTACTTTTTGGGTATTCCAGCGTGTCTCCTTGCCCTGGATAACCCCTGTAATTCTTACCAGTCTCTCATTTTCCTGTCCTCCCATTACATCAGAATGTGGAAGAAACTGGAGAGCCAAAGATTCCAGTGTCAGCACAGAATCATCATGAAACTGTTCAGGCAGACTCTATGGAAAGGCAATAGGACTGAGCCCACAAGCCAATAGTTAGAGAAGAAGGTGGTTGAGTAGGTGGGTAAGCTCACTGAGAGGAGGGAAAGAGACAAGTTGAACATTGGCTTAGGAACTCTTGCTGAAGGCCATTGCTGTTGTAAAATAAAAAAATGTTTATAAATACATATATATGTATGTATTTATATTAACTCACATATTGAACATAACTTAGTTGTTTAAGCTATTAAAAATTCTAAGGAGGTGAATATGATTGCTTCATAAATTATGTGTTACACAAATATTAGTTAATATTTGCATTGTCCCTCCCACTTTCTCAAATGATATTGCTTTCCCTTCCTACTGTTCTATACTTCACTCCTCTAACATTGGAGAGGTTATAAGCTTTGAAGTAAGACTAGTAAATAGTTGGATCTTGGGTAACTACATTTGTAAAATGGCAAAATATCATGTGACATTTAGAGTTGCATACATTAGATAAGAAAAAAACATTGTAAAGTGTTTGGCAGTTAATAAACCCTAAAAAAATTATGTCATTATCATTTTTTGTTCAGAAAATAGTTTAATATATTTTGCATAGATTTAAATGTTTTAGAAATTAAAAAAATAATAATTCAAATACTTGTTATCACAAAGTATATTTATAAATGCATTGATATTCTTTGTCTCATCCTACACACAACACTACTAACTTTCCCTCTTTACACACATGGTTTATACAAAAATAGACAATTACATTTATATCTAGGCAATGGAGAAAAACAACCTTTGATACCAACAGTTACCTGTTTATATGAATAACAATGTCCAACTTTCCAAAGTTTTCTAACATCTAATATGCTACTTGAATTACACAACAACCTTGTTTAGCAGGCAGATATAATGTTATTTTATAGGTCAAAGGAATATGGAGCCCCAAAGAGTTGAGACCCCAATTCGTTCAAGTGTTGGGAACTGCCCTGCCTGGTTTCAGGAGCTGTAACTCCTCCACAGCTGAGGTTGAGTGAGCGGCCTTTACACCATAAGCCACCAAGGAGACAAAGCTTATCTCCCCGGCAGGAGCGCCTCTTCTGCTCCTTTTTTCATAACTGGCCCTCCAATGCTTGATCAGTTAGCTAATGATGGGTAAGATTTCCCAAGGGGGGAATGACCTAAGACAGGCATGGTCACATGGAGGCCTCAGGGAAAGACTTGGGGGGCTATGGAGAAAGGGGGTGATAAGACCCTTGTCTCTCAGTTTTCATGAAGCCTGACTCCCCTGAGTCCAGGAGAAGTCTCTGAAAATTCATTGGCTATCTGTCTCCTCTGCCTGACGTAAGACTGAAACAATGACAGAGAGCTGTGTAGCCCTGTGCTGGAAAGGGCAGGCTCCCTGGGTGATCAGGCCTGAGAAAAAAATATGTAAAATCCTGTGAAGCCTGCTTTGCTAAGAGTGTTCTTAGTTAAATGATAAAGGCCCAAGCAGGAAATGAGTTTGTTTCCCAAAGTTCTCTAGCCTTTTAGCTGGTAGACCCTAACTCAGAAGAAGCCTTAATAGTTCTTTGTATGCTGTCTACTTTTTGATCATTACTGCCTGACAACGATTAATGAGCTGTACCTGTATTCCTGTGCAAATTAAACCCCAAAAAAGTTTGTCTAGGCAAGGGTCAGCACTCTCTCCCCTTGAGGGAGTAGCCATGCCATTCCCTTTTCCTCCACAGGACTCAGTAGTCCGCGTGAATTTGTCTCATACCTCATCCATGACGCTGCAGGCACTGGGAGCTGGTGTCCGCGTCATGCAAGGTAACACATTGTTAAGTGAAGTAACTGGAGTGGTAAACAATTGTCCTGCTCCTAGTGTCCTGCTGTCTCATGGAAATATTTCAACAACTCAGGCTAGGTTTTTTATATTTTTTTCTCTCTTAAACCTTAAAATAATCAATCAATCAAATGAAAACCAGTTACCAATCCTACTAAGTTTTGGGAAATTCAAAGTCATAATTTTTTTAGTATTTTCTATGCCATTCCAGAGAAAAGAATATCATTCATATAAACTAAATGTTGAGCATTCACTTTCTCAACAACCATTTCTACTGTAAAAGAGTCTGATGACTGGAGAATGGTTCCTTATAAATAATTAATGAACTTCAGGATTAAGTCATTTTTAATCAGACTTTAACACTACTGTTTTTCTTAATATTCCAGCCAGATTCCTGGTCCTATTTTTCTTCTGCTTAGATGAATTGCCATCCTTATTGAAGCTGTTAAATCTATATGTGGCATCTATAGACCATGAGCTAAATTATTTTTAATAAATCCCTTGATTTCCTCTATTCATGCATTTAATGCCTACTCAACTCAAAGTTTTAACAATTTACTACATGTTAGTAATTTTGCTAAGTCTTAAAAATGAACAAATAAATGAATGCATGTTATAGTTTACATTTCTTCTCATAAATTGGTCCTAATATAGGTAATCTAAAGAACATTAGCACCGATGTTTTTATTTTATATTCATTCAAACTTATTTCTGTCCTTAAGGTAAAAGCACTATGACAGAATATTTGATAAAGTTAATAAAATTTCTCCAAAATATAACTCTGATTTTGAAGGCATAATTTGTGTTCATCATTATGCAAAATGTCTCAAACTGACTTACTCATCTTTCAGTTAAAATTTTTGTTTACACGACTATCACAGGGTACAAATATTCTCAAACATTCTTCTTATCTTTTGGATCCAAAGCTCTCTTTTCCAGTTACTTATCGTGTCTTAGAGATATTATGTATTCAAAATATATACATCAGCAGTCCATCATTGGTATTTATATTCTTGCCAGCAGCAAAGTTAAAATTAATAAAAGTTTTCTAGTTGGTTCTCAAAACTCTCTTTAAGAGGATTTCTTAAAAGTCATGTTATTCTTCCAACTGTTTTCTCTTTTATCTGCATAAATTCAGCAAAATACTCGTCTGTCTTTCAGTTCATTTCAAATGTAAATAGTATCTGTGCTCACACTTGACCCAGAAAAGAAAATTGTGTTAAATGAATATATCCATTATATATTTATATGGCAACTTTAACATACAATTAAATATTCCCTCCGGGGAGACATTAGAAAAATTAATGACCTAGTGAATTGCTTTTGAAGCAAGCCACAACATAGTCATTCTTTACATGTTTTCACATAGAAGGCAATAATAAAAATAAATTTGAGAACTACTATATGGACAAGAGAGTGATTATTTAGTAATCATTTATGTCACTTACAGCACTGTGACTTTTCTATAATACTAAGTAGCCATGTATTTCCTTTTAAATGTATTTGCCTTCTTTCAAGGAAATAAAGCCAGTCCTATCAACTCATCCAAATAAAATACAGTCTTTTCTGAAAGCTCTCAGGAGCCCTGGACAAGATTGTGCAGAAACTTGAACATGAGATATGCTTGCGAACGATATCTCTGGAGATGTTAAGATAAATAAAGATGAACCCTGGAGACTCATCCAGCTCCCATGAGTAATTCCACATTCCCATGCATTCATATGTCTAGAGGTAAACTCTCCCCAGCCTCATTAGCCTCTAAAAGTACAGACAAGGCACATAAAACAAAGTGAGTACTATGAGGAAAATTATTTTCCATAGAGAAGAAATGACACTTTAATTTCCTTCCCAAAATATGCCTACATCTGAAGCCGTCTGACAGATGTGGTCTGGAAGGGAAAGATGCTGCCCTGATTTCAAAGTACCACCACCATGTTAGGCTGGTATGAGCAGAAAATGGAGGATCCCAAAGGAAATATTTACTCTTTCTTTTGTTTTAAAGAGACACATTTTCTGGATTCCGAAATTGATTAATATATAGTGAATATGTAGGTTAACAGGAAGAAAAAATGACCATCCCAGAGAGAGCTGTCTTCTCAATCTTTGGAGCTGCTGCTTGTCCTTATAAAAATTATCATAGACCTTATCTAATTTAAATTTATCTGGCTTTTTATGTGTTTGGTAGTTTTAGTGTCCTTGTGTGGTCAACAGGAAATATTTAACAAAGTAGCAGAAATAATTTCCAGATTCCTTAATCAAAAAAGCTATGTCTTATTTCTCTTTGAAATTATTTAATGAACATTAATTGGGCACCCTCTAGAAGTCAGATATTATTTTAGTTTTCAGAAATGCAGTGGAATACAAAATACACAAGTTTTTGTTCTCATGAATGTTAGATTCAATCTGGGGTGATTCTAATAAAAAATAAGCAAATAAAAATTTCATATATTGATGTGTACTCTAAAGGACATTAAATAGGGTCATACAATACATAGCTCTTATGTTTGGGAAACTGGCAGTGTGTAGGATGACTGGGAAAGAATTTTTGAGCAACCAAGCACACTCAGCAAACTAGCAGAGATAAGGGGAGTGTGGTGGTCTATTTTGAAAAAATGTTCAAAATGTCCAAGGATATGAAAGAAGCCTAGTGAGGCTGGAGTATGGAAAGCAAGTAAGAATGTTAAGAGCTGGAGACAAAAAGGCAAGAAAAAGCCAGATTTTCTACGACCTCATAGGTTATGGTAAAGGGATGGAGTATTATTACAAATTCAATGTACTACATATCTTAAAGTGAGAGTAGGCACATAGTGGACAATTCAACATTATTTAGTATTGAAATAATGTTGGGTATCTGCTCCCATGTACATTTTCATTCTTAAGCCTAGTTCTTTCTCCGTTAAAGTAAGACCTTATGCCTGAGTTTCACTGCGCTTCAATGTACTTAGTGATTAAATTTAACTTTTCTAATTAAGACAACTTAATTGACCAAAAGTTGTAAACAGCTTTATTTTTTAAAAGAAGATTATTTGTCATTAAGGGGAAAATTCATACATTTTTAATCCATCTTCTTTGCTATGCACATTTGCTACTCTTTAGTTATTAATCATTGCTTATTTATAGATTAAAGAGGCCATGTCTAAACTTTAAAAAAATTTATCAACTGATGTACACGTAAGTTATGTGGCATGAACTTTGAAACATTTTTCTGATTTTTCCCAGCAGCCAGCTCCTTGTTCTTCTGTCTTATAGATTCTAGACACTCTGTGCCTAAGCTTGGACCTTTTTAAAGCTGTGTCATCTACCTAAGTGTCTGTAAAGAAATAAACAGGTAACCCTAAAATGAGGTTCTTATAATCAACATTTATAGACCCCTACTTCCTGTCAGGTTTTTTACTTTTGAGGTCTTATTTTTATTTACTTAGCAAATATTAATGTAGCCAACTACTTTTCTAGGTGCCAGCAACAATCATACATACTTTACAAATATAAACTTGCAGAATACTGGGATGGGAGTAAAAGACAGAAAACTATACTTGAACAACAATTAAAATTAAGAAAAATAAATAAACTTGCAGAATGAAATCGAACAACAGTATTGCAGTGAAATTCACAGTGCATAGCAAACTCATGAAACACAACTATGATTTTCATGAGATCATTTAAAAAAATCTTATCTATTGCTAGTTTATATTATCATTAGCTTTCTTGAACAGACTTTATTTTTAAACAAGTATCACTTGTTAACAGGATAGAAATATTGCAACATATAATAATTGCTCAGTGTTTATTTACTGAGAGGTAAAAATTTGCCAAAGAAACAGTGGTTGAAAAAATTATTATTTTTAGAGGCTAAAATGGTGAATTTTTTTCAGTTTTTAAATTTGAGGTAATAGCAGGACATGTGGGAAAAGATAAGCTCCCGGGCCTTTAGGAATTCTAGAACCCACAGTGCCATCATTAGGATATGTAACTATTATCTTTCTAAGTCAGCCAAAATTCAGTCACCAGTATGCTAAGGATGAATTGACCGACAGTGCAGCACATTACTGCAAGAGTCAACATTGTGGTTAACATCAACAGAAGGAAGGAAATTTTCAAGTGAAAAAAAAAGTGTCCCTGCTTAATAAAGGTTAAAATGTCCATTTGTTAAATTGAGATTTCCTGTTTGGCATACATCCATCAAAATAGTTAATGTGTATTCAGATTTTACAGTGTTGCTGGGGTCGCATATTATATGAAAAAGCAAAACTTAGAAAATATGTTTCTATAGACAATCAAGAAGCTTTGACTGAAAACAAACAGTTATGAGAATAAAAGGTTAACAGGAGACATTTTCATTTGTTAGTAATTGAATAATTATCTGTTGTTTGCAATATTTTCTACTCAACAAGATAGAGCCTTACCTCACTCTGAACAGTCTTGCAGGTTTCTTCTTTCTTTTTATTGTAGGGTATTCCAGGACTCCTCAGAAACATTGGGCCTTAAGGAAAACTGTGTCACTCATGCTCTAATGGTGAATGAAGCATGAGATCCAGAATAATTTTATTGAATGTGTTGGTCACACCTGGACCTATCATCGCCCTAACGTGTATCGTGTTTTAAACTTGCTCTCTGTATCCTGTCAGCATATCTAAAAAGATGAACTATGTGACATAGTTTGTTACATTGAGTTTCTTAGCCCATAAATGCTAGATATGATGCTGGTAGACTCCCTCCTGGAATAATGGCTAGAACTTTTATTCCACACTCTTCTCCAAAATACTACTATCCCCAATTTGGCCAGAAGAAGAATATGAGCCAGATCCAAGCTGAGACAAATGGATTTTCTATCTCATCAATTTGGATTTAGGTCACTGAAAATCAATTAGTTAACAATGCAGACCTAAGTTTGAAAATGAATGCAGACTTCAGGGGTTGAAGCTGCAGTGAACAAGCACGATGGAGACTTGTATGCAGTAGAGAATTAGCATCAAAGCCATCTCAAAGAAAAATAAGACACAGTTCCAGACAAATATAAATCTGTTACTTGTATTATTGTTTTTTAATGCATGGTTTTCTTCCCCCAGACCTTAAATGCTTTGAGATCCTTCTGAATCTGTTCATTAGCCTCTCCCCAACTCCTACTTTTGCTCTTTATAATCAAGTGATTCTTAACTGAGAAACTTCACTGTGTCGCTTTATCTTTTATGGATTATAAATTAAGTGTGTATGGAGAGGTGAAAAAGAAAGAAGAGAAAAGAAGAATGTGAGATTGGGTTAAATAAATGTGAAAAGGCTTTTTAAATCTAAGATTAGTCTTTCTCTCAAGAGGATGATTCTAATCCCAAATATAATTTTCACTTGTAAAATCACATTGAAAAAATTCTCACTTATTGATTACATTATTTAAAGGTGGAACTATGTAGATTTTATGTTTTGGCAGAGGCCTCAGATTCTTACTACAGCACTGGACTCTCCATATAAAACATATGAAAAAACTGTGAAGTTGACTCAAACATCTTTAACATACCACCTATTACCGGATCATTTAAGAGGAAACTAAGGATTCATGAGACAAGATAGTAAGGACTTATTTACAGAGAGTTGAATGAGTCCTGAGTGATTTATCTACCTTGGGCCAAATTTGGGGAGGAATAGTATGTCAGTAGGTCCAGGGCTCAGACACTGCAGAACCCAGTGCTTTACTCAGACCTGGAAGCCTCTATTGACAAAAAGTTGGAGTGACGTGTCTGTAATGTCAGCACAAGGAGAGGGGAGCTTGATGCCTTCTCCTTATGGTGCAAATATGTATATTTCTTGTCCATAGAGAACCCTGGAAAGGTAGCCAGACTTAAAACATCTAGGAAAAGCCCTGGCCAAGTTCTGCCTGCCTGAGCTGGGGGACTTTGACAGAAAGAGCCTGTGTAGGATGTACAACATCCCATACTGGAGCTAAGCGAGAGACTGTCGGTGGCCCTGTAAAAGGTAAGTCACCCACAGAACACAGTGAAGTGAAAAGCCCTCACAGAAAAAGTGGGGTAGTGGTCACTGATAACCCCACAAAAGCAACCCAGGGGACAAAGAAAGAGCATTTCCGTATTTGACATGCCAGACAATGCCAGACAAGTCAAGTAAAAATTTCCATTCCTTTACCTCTTTTACTCCCATCCTGGTTAAGGCAGAAACAATAGGGCAAAGTAGCAGAAGAACAAAGCAGATTAATAAAAAAGAATCTCAGTAGCTCTCATTCCCCACTATTAGGTTTCTTAGCCCAAGATGAAAATATTCTGACTTTAAATTGAATGAGAAATTAAAATTTTGACTTGAATCAGATTTGTCTGCTCATACTTAGGAATGAGACTGTCATTAAGTAAAAGAAATTAAGATGCAATGTTTCTGCCAGAGCAGCCCTCAGAGAAAGTGAAGATAAACTCAAAATACAATAGTCCTTTTTATCAGCACTTTCACTTTCTGCTTTTTCAGTTACTCACAGTCAGGCATACTCAAAATGTATTTAAAAATTCCAGAAAAAATTCATAAGTTAGCCCTGGCTGGTGTAGCTCAGGGGATTGAATGTGGGCTGTGAACCAAAGGGTGGCCAGTTTGATTCACATGCCTGTTGCAGGCCAGGTCCCCAGTGGGGGCCGTGTGAGAGGCAACTACACACTGAGGCTTCTCTAGCTCTCTTCTCCCTCTCTTCCCTTCTCTCTAAAAATAAATAAATGAAATCTTTTTTAAAATGTATATGTTAAATAACTGTGTTTTAAGCTGTTCAACTGCTGTTACCCACGTTAGTCACTTAGCAGCCATCTGGGGCATCAGATGGACTGTAGTGGAATCACACTGCTTGTGTGCATGACCCCTTATTTTACTTAGTAATGTCTCCATAGCCATTCACATAACTTCTATTACAGCACATTGTTTTAAGTATTCTACTTTAATTTTTAGTTGTTGTTACTTTCTTACTCTGCTTAATTTAAAAGTTACACTTTCTCATAGGTATGCATATGTAGAAAAGAATGATATATTGGGATGTCGTATGATCCATGGCTTCAGGCATTGACTGGGGACTTGGGAACGAATCCTCCTTGGATGGAGGGTGACTACTGTAGTTTGTTTGGAAACCAATGATGTAAAGAAAAGAAAAGCTGTTTCTGGAGTTCATTTTAAATTTAAAAAAAATGTTAAAGTGTACTGTATTATGGTTTGATTTACATATACTGTGAAATGATTACCACAGTAAGTCTGATTAACAGTCATCATCTTGCATAGATATAATAAAAAGAAAAGGCACAAAATTCTCTTTGTGATGGGTTCTACTATCTTAACATCTTTCCTATACACCATACAGCAGTGTTAAGTATTTATTGTACATTACATCCCTAGCATGTATTCAAGGTACAGATTATTTAGTAAATTAACTACAGAATTTAGAAATAGAAGCATCCAGACTCCATGAAACTCCTGTGCATCCCTTTCAAAGGTTTTACTACAACAGTGGGCAGATTCAGGCAGACACATGACCTCATGTCAGTCCTGTCTGTCAGCTATGCTTATCACATTCTTCTGCATATCCTTCATTGGATCTTTGCTTGTAGCTGCTCTTTACTGGAATTCTCTAATCAATCAAAATTGGATGAAAAACAAAATGTTATGATTTACCTTATTAATCACTTGTATTCAAAATAGAAGATTAGACTGACACTGGCAAACATGACAACTAATTGCAAACTCCAGGTTTACTTCTGAGGGGTTTGCTATATCTTTCAAGTGGTCCTTTTTTAATTACCTAATCATACCAAAGGAACTTGCTGTCTTACATCATGGGTCATGCTGTTACTCTTAAGAACAAATGTGTTCCTGTAGGAGGATCCATCATTTTCTTTCTATCAGACACTGTAGTGGTATGGAATAGAAAATGAAAGGAGTGATCTGTTCAAATGGCTCTTAATAATTTGGAGCAAAATGGAAAAGCAAAAAGAGCTTCTCTTCTTTGGGCTTCATTTTTCTGTCACCTGTAAGTAGAGAAATCAGTGAGAGCCTCTCCAGATGCCCCTCAATTTCATTCCTCCACAGGCCTATCCACTTAAATAATAGAGGGGCAGACCTTCTGGCCCACTGTTTTTGTTTCTCAAGTAGACTTCTCACTCATTTCCTTTCAGAATAAGGTCACACAAGGTTGCAGAGGATCATGCCTGTCAGCTTAAGCCCACTTATATTTACTTTTATTCATTACCATTACTAATGTTTATAGCTATTACAAATTCTAACATGTTAAGGCTCTAAGAAAAAGAAAGCTGAGGTGGATATAGTTATTTTTCCTCTTCAGAGATTTGATTTGCAAATATGCAACATTTAAAAAATAATGGGTTGTCTAGTCTCATGTATTAAGTTCTTTGTTCCTAATTTGAAGCACAAGGTCATTTATCTCTCAGGAAGTCAACATTTATACTTCAATGAGACTCAATATTGGAAGAGTGCTTGAAGGTTTAAAAATGATAGCAATAAGCATTCTTTTCAATTAAAGTTCTTTGGAATAGCTTATTTTTGCTCTTTTAGACAACTGAATGTCACATTTGAAAATGCTTGTTTTATTATAAATCATATGAATTCTTTATTTTTCAAGATGATTAATGGTTTTGGGCCAACTTGTCAAATCATTTATATATTTTTCATGCTTCATACTTGATGTTATGTTTTATGCCCTTGAAGGTAAATTGAGTTTTTAACTGAGAAATACACATATAACTAAATCTTCCTTGTTAACTAGATTGATTGGCCAATCCAGTTCACACACACACACACACACACACACACACACACACACACAGTGCCACCACTACCAACGAAGGAAAACAACAAGACTAATAAAAAGACAATTAACTGGTAGTTCTATCAATTACTAAGAGTTCTAAGCCTTCACCAATATTCTTTTGTTTTTATTAAACATTAAAGTCCCATAAGTGGAATCACTGGGTCAAAAAGCAAATTCATTTTTAATTTTCTTGAAGTGTCCCCACACTGCTTTCCACAGTGGCTGCACCCATCTGCATTCCCACCAACATGAGTTTGAGTTTTCCCTTTTCTCTACATCCTCACCAGCACTTGTTCTTTGTTGATTTAGTGGTGGTAGCCATTCTGGAAGGTGTGAGGTGATGTCTTCTTGTCACTTTAATTTTCATCT
>PVKM010018856.1:0-24724 GCA_004027735.1 Carollia perspicillata | reverse complement strand
AGTCTCCTTGGACCGGGCGCCCTAGCATTTTGCTACCAGTAGGGCTCTCCCGGCTTTAGGTGTGTTCTGCACACCCACGAGCTCACCCAAGTGCTTACACGTGCAACCACCCGTAAGCAGGAGCCACACAGAGTCGCCTCCTTCGGGAAAAAAACCCGAGTCGAGGGGCGCTACTTCTCTTATCTCCTTCCTCTGGTCTGCTTCTCCTCCTGCCGCGGGGCTCCGGGTCCAGTCCCGGGTCCAGGAATCCCCGCAACCCTCCTGGCCGCGTCGCTCCGAAGAAGCGCGGCTCTGGGGCTGCAGTTGCCGCCGCACCTCTTCGCTCCAAGGAGGCGGAGGCCCAGCGTCCCGGGCCCTCGGTGAAGGTCTGCGGGGCCCTGGTGGAGCCGGTGGAAGCCGAGTTGGAGAGCTGGAGGGTCAAATTCGCGCAGCAGGGGGACTGTGCGGCGTTGCCTAACAAAAACGAACCAAAGGGACACCGCTGTGGTCCTGGGGAGAATGCAGCCACCAGCGATGTCCCTGTGGCTTTAAGTCTCCCGAAGTGAAAACGTGGTTCCCGTTAAGTTCACCGTAAGAACCTGCAGCGAACTGAGTCCAGGGGCTCCCGGAGGAACCCGGAGCGAGAAGGCTTCCATCTTCATTGCACTTGAAACTTAGTGGCTCTGGGACTTCACTGGAGGGCGATGGAGTTGCACCAGCACGGACTGGCAGACGCGAGAGAGCACTTCCAAATACTTTAGGACGCGGGGGTGACTCCTTTTTACTTCAGGATTGTCCCACTTTCCCCCTTCTCTGCTGGGCTGATAGGAACTGCTGAAGTCCAGGAGATAAAGGGTTGCCGTTGCCCTGGGGACTCTTTGGTCCCCAGGTGTTAGACAGAGGTGTTTAATGAGAAACCCGAAGACCTTGCCTGGCTCGACTAAATAACTTTTCTTTCTCGTTTTATTTTATTTCCCCCACCCAGTGCCTGGATCGAGGTGAGGAGGGGGGACATTGAACCAGTTCAGTTGTAAGAAGTTCAGAGTTGGGAACAGGGCAAAGTTCCACCATCTTTCTGCACCTGTGTTGTTGGTTTAAGAAAGATGAAACCCAGGGCTCCTTACTGTAGAGGGTAATAACGTGTAAATTTTAAGAGGTCTTTTTTTTTATGTTGCAAGCCATACTAAATTCATAAAAACACGCTTTCTTCGTTGTTTAGCCTTTCCATTCATTATTAATTATAGTATTTGAAAGCGTTTTCCTCTACTGTCACATTTCAGCTCATCCCTAGAAAGCACTCTGGTAAAGCCAGGTACCTTTCGTTCCCAGGTGCAGCGTGTGTTTGTCCCGTCCCCTCCTGTACAAGCTCCTGAGAGTTTGGAGGTGAGGGAAAGGAGAGAGCTTTGTTGTATAAGCTTGTCAGCGGAAGATGTCAAGGCTGGGTTATTTTTTCCCAAAGGATCTCTCCTGAAATTAACAAAGGGTAATTTTTATTTTTATTTCCTTCAAAGGGGAAAATAGCCTATGAAAACAATGGCAATTTCTAGTTTGTCTATGTAGTTATTACTACAGTTAACTGACTCTGAAACTGTACACTTTCAAGAGTCTAAACGAATTCCTGGTACATAGGGTCTCTTTACACATAAGCCTCTAAAGAGGACTAAAATTTATTTCAACAATTTAGTTTTTACTTTTCTCAATATATCTGCCAAATTTTCTTACTTTATCCCTCAATCCAATGTTTATGCCAAAATGCCTTTAACATATGTCAAGCTTCTCCATCTCAAATTGTTTATGGTCATAAATGTTGGACTGTTTTCCCATAATTATCCAGAATTTAGAAGCAAAAAGTTGAGTGTTTTGTTGATTTCAGACAATAAATGGAAATATGAATATTTTGTAGTTAAAATGATAAATATTAAACAATAACCTAAATTTCTGGTTATATTATTGTTTAGCATTTAAGTTTCTTCCAAGGCAATGCAAAAGGCATGATCTACAGTATTTTAAAATTGTAGTTAATTTATTTGCTTACTCCATGTATTCTCTTATTTTTGTGGATTGAAGGGTATGATGAATTGGAATTTTAGTTCATTTTTTGTTGAATGTATACTTTACAAAACTTATTTTCAATGAAATTATTTCCAGATTTCTTAGGCAACTAGCCACTATTATAAAGAACTTTTGATTATTTTAAAAATATAAAGTTTTCTCCATTAATTCAAGACTGGAAAATGATATGAAGAACCAACAGGGAAATACAAGTGTCTGAATTGAAAAAAACAGCATTTAAGAACAAGCATAGTTAAAGTAGAAATCCAAACATCAAGTTTTTTTTTTTTTTTAATGACTACCCCAGTTGTGCTCTACATGGTTTTGGAATATAAAAAGAGTCTACTTATCTTAGAAACATGTTTCTGAAGCTGTACCTGACTGTAAAGGTACAATCAATTTGGGTTGGCAGTTAGACTTAAAAGTCCAGCATATTTCAGCCATAAGGAAACAGATTTTTCATTGCTCTATTCTGGACATCCCCCTCAAAACCAAATTTATTTCCTGCTTAGCATTCTTCTGAGATACAGAAGATATCTCTCCTTTTATTTTATTTTTAAACAAAAAATTTATTGTTTGAAGATGTCTTTACTTGTGTGTGTGCAGAACATACATTTAGTTTTCTTTCTTCCTCTATCTTTGTGGTATTTTTAAATCTTTATGGATCCTGATAATGGGGTACTACGTGATTTAAGGTCTACCTTATGAACACTGAAACTAGCCATAAGAACTAGACAAACTCCTACATGAAAGTGGCCCTTTCTTTAACTAAGAAAAGTGTTTTATGAACCTTAATTTTTAAAACATAAGTGTAATGATTTTTAAAGATAATGTCCCAGGAAAAACTTTTCGAGAGAGCACAAAGAGAAGGGGTTATTTCATAAATAAACATCACTGGACAAAATGGCAGTTCTTAGGCAATACTGAAAGCAAGAAGTGAATTTTATCTTTAATATCTGCCCATCATCTTTCCTTTCTTATTTGCTCACATCCTGGTATCAAGTCCCTTGTATCTGTTTAGTGCCTCTGTCCAGTAACCCCAAAGCCCCAAAGTACAACATCCTATCTAGGAATATCTAACCCAGAGAAGAATGATACAATATTGTGATTTATTTTCCAATTTTAGTCAAAACCTCCATCTATCTGTATTAGATGGATCTAATTAAATTCTTAAGAAGGAAACAATCATATTATGCTAATTCAAACTAAAGTGTCAGTGACTAGCAGTTTACCCACTTCAGCGATATGAAACCAAGTTAATGTCTAAAAAGCAGAATTTCTGGCAGTTCAATACATATATGGGAAGCAAAGTCACCTAAGTCGTTCTTAAATTTGCATACAGGATTGAATGTTAACTATGGTACTTTTTTCTGTATTTTACTTTTTGTATTTTTGCCTCTTCCATTGAACAATGACTAAAACCTGTATTTTAACTTTGAAGGAAACACTTAGAAAGTTTTATATTTATATATCCATATAGTATTTCAGGAATACTTCCACTTGATCTTGAAACTTCATTCTAAAATGGAGCCAGTCGTCACATAATAATCTGAAAACTGTGTCTGCATTACTGTCCTTACAATTTCATTCATGAGTACTAGTAGGCATGCCCAGTTTTATTAGACGGGGCAAATAAGCTGTTGAAATTCTATAGACTTAACTTCCCTAAGAAACACGATAAACTACATAACAAAGCATTTGCTTTTAGTCTTTAGTTTCACAGATTCCTTGTTCTAATGCTTATCTGCCTCCCCAATCCGCCACTGAATTTCAACCTGGTGGCCACAGGTCGGCAGTACTGTGACACACTCACGTGGGTCAGGTCACGGGGTCTGCCTCTCTCGTGAACCACCGAACGTGTAGAATTAAGAATTGAACTCTATTTTTCTATGACAGATGCAGTTTTATCGAAACAAATCATGTTGGATAAGTTTTACCTACATAAAAAGCAGATAATTTCTTTTAGAAGAATTGTTTCTTAACATAAATGCCTGAAGTGGAACATTAAGTGGTTGTCTCCTAACCTCTTCACTAGTTCTCGTCTCAAATGTGGGCCTTAGGACAGGATTTCTTCCCGTTCCTCTACTCATATTGTACATCCCCGGTTATGCTGGTCCTTTCACTGACTCCCACGTTCTCTGTCAGCCAGAATGCTGTAAAGTTCCTTTGGATTTACTTTTCAGTTACAGGGCCAATGATTCTGCAATGAACACAAATCCTCCCTGGGTTGGTTGATTATCAAACGTCATTCTCTAGACAATTACCTTTCTTTATTTGCTTGCATTTTTGATAATTCCATGGACATTCATCCAATGCCTTGTTTAGCCAGTGTCCAGCACTAAGCACTGGGGAGGAAATTCTCTTGGTCGATGGCACAATAGGGCTTCTCATCCAGTGGAGATTACAGCTAACCAGCAGGTCCTTACAATACGGTCTTGCTTCTATCGCACCAACCACACTTGGCTACGAAGCTCAAATCTTCTTTTCTTAGATCTCTGGATCATCTCCTGTTGACACCAGTAATAGTTTCTCTACTGCTCTTTGTTTCTACATGGTTTTCCCCACATTTGTCTTGGGAGATAGCCTGTGAAATATCCAAATACAGTCCTGTATCAAAGTACAAGGTCCATCACAGCATATTCCTTAAAGTGCTGGGATGCTACACACAGGGGTTTGACTCTCAGCTGTAACACTTACTGCATTACTTGTGGAAACCACCTCGTTGTACTTGAATCTTTAACTCTCTTGTATGCAAATGGAAGTTACAGGACTTAGATTGGGGGTTGGTTGAGAGGCTTTAATGACTTTGCCTGTGTAAGCTACTCAGTCCGAGGAGGTTCTGCGGACGTTTCATTTCTATTCCTCGCCATTAGCCTATTTCGAGCTTTTAATAAATGATTAGTTTCACTGCGAGAACATTAAAAATAATCCATTTTCTCAAAATAATCTATTTTCATCAAGAATAATTACTCATAAATATAGATAAAATTATCAGGAAGATTCATAAAGCATTCTAATAAATTTATTTCCCTTCATATTAAATATTCTGTAATTTTGATGATACATTGCCTAGTGAAATCTTGATATACCTAAGTGCTTTTTTCAGATACTAGTCACACCCAAAATGTATAAGTTTGGTACTAGTTTTTTAAATACCCTCCCTTTTAAGAGAGCTACCCTTACAAGAATATGATTAAAGCAGCTTTCTTCAATTTTATCTTGCTTAACCCTGGCTCTCAGGCTAGTTAGAATATATATATATATTCCATATATATTTATATATAAATAAATTTATATATTTATATATATTTATATGTAATTTATATATATTATATATAATTTATATATATAAATTATATATATTATATATAAATATATAATATATAATTAAAATTATATAAATTATATATATGAATTTATGTTTTTATATATTATATATATTTCTATATATATATAAAATGTCTCTTAATCATTACTGAATTATCTACAACTCATCAGAGAAAAAAGTACTGTATCAATTATAAAAATTAAGAAATATGCTGAGAATAAAAATTGAGCAATATTAAAATAAAGATAAAATATGTATTTTAAATTATTTGCCCTTTAATTTATTAATATCCTCATTAAGACTTATATTTGTAGAAAATGTAATTATTTTAACCACTTTTTATTTTTATTGCATTATATTACAATAGTATTTTCTCAATTTCTCTAAAGTGAATTTGTATATTTGTAACATTAATTTAACTACTATCCACTTTTGTATCAGTTTCTGAATGCATATGCCAAAAACATAAAATGTTGTTTCATTTTGCATTAGTTTGGCATGTTTTAACCCTTTAGTCATATGATATTATGAAGCAAAAATTACATTGTTAAACAATGAACTTACTCATTTTGGAGACAGGTCAGATATTTTATGTTTATTTTATTAACAACAGGAGTTAGGAACTAGCAAAGAGCTAGGTGGTTAATCACGTGAAACATTAGATGAAATTGCAGTCCTTCTATATGGTTTTCAAATACAGTCAGCATGATTATAGTTAGCTTTTATAGTTTTACGAACTTGAGGATTTGCTACATTTTCTGGTGGAAATTTTTTAAGACTCTCTGGGTTTCCAGTGTACTAATGAATATAGCCAAAAGGATACAAACAGTGGCATTGAATTTATCATTCATTCATTCATTCATTCATTCATTCATTTTCATACACGTTATGCTTCGATACTAGGCCCTTGACTACATTTACTAAGATGGTAATGTTCTCCAGTTTCATTCATACTAAATTCGGCAATACAACTTGAGAGGAGAAAAAAAAAAGGAGAGAGAAGCAAAGAATGAGGACAGGTTGTAAGGCTAATAATTATTTAGAACTATAAAACAATTCCCTGGGTTTTTTTTTTTTTCACTTCAAATGTCAATTCTCTATTTACGAAGTACTTTCTTACTATTTCAATGAGACATTTATTTTATGCACTTTTAATGAGATAGGGATAAATGGAAGACTGATAAAAAAAGACAAGTAGAATTGTGTAAAACATGCACATATCCCTAGTCATATATAACGGATCTTTAGAACACATTAAAGGTTTTAATTTTCTATTTGTTGACTAAAAGTTCAAAATGTTTTAAATCTTAACTTTGTTTTAAATGTGCAAATTCTCATAACAAAAAATTATCAGTTTTGAAAGACAGACACTTGTTTGAGTCAGTAAACTAGAATGAAGCAGTTTCTTTTTCTGTCTCATTCTGGGAGACCTTGCTTGGGTTCAGCAGTACTTCACTTACTCATTTAGAGAATCACCAGTGAACTATGAGATGGATTCCTGGATGTCCTGAATTAATTTCTAACTATTGTGTCTGCTTTTGCACTATGCAACTAGCTTCTTTCTTGTTTTGTTAATCATTCCTGACTAATCTGTGGCAAGAGATACTATTTTATAAGTGAAACGTATGCTTGTTTCCCAACACCAAGGAACACATGAATGATTCTGCTTGGAACTGGACAATTAGAAGAGTACTTCTTTGAATAATTATGAAAGAGGCTTCTGGAAAATATTGCAGAAAATGATGCAATGAGAACTTACAGTGAAACTTAAAATAGTAAAGAAGAAAAAAAAACAATATATGTGGAATGCCCTTAACCTAGATTACTTTCTGTAAATGCGAAACACTCATTTTGTAAATATGCCAGGTAATTTTACAGTAATACAGCAAATGTGCCCTTCAAGTGTCAGATATTCTTTGAACCTACTTTGACTTTCCTTTGAAACATTTTTCTGCTTTTTGAAATATATAAACACATGAATAGTCACTTTACCATAGTTTTGCCTTAACTTTTAGGTCTAAAAATCTCTCCAACTGGAGTTCATCTGCTATTTTTTGTTTTAGTGCAATGCATCTGTGCAATGGTTTGCTCTAAGAAACAAGTGCTAGAACTGAAAAGCAACAGTACTGAGTAGCCCAAGAGAGTAAATTCTGGCTTTGAGCAAAGTTGTGAGATTTCGAAAGGGAAAGTAACTGAGAGTCACCCACAATGTATCCAAATATGTCTTTGGTTTCAGCTACGATCTAGTCAGTGAGCTCTGTGTTTCTGTTATCTATGTAGATTACGTTTACACAAGGTGATAACTACATTTTTTAAAATGTAATGAATGGCAAAGACTTCCTTAAATGTTGTCATTTGTATTTTCAAATTTAATACTTATTCCTGTATCTCATCAGTGTTACAGCAAGATAATGTGAATATGCATAAAATAAGGCGTCAGGCTTTATAAAAACCACTTATTTTGTGATTTAAAACAGCTCAATTTCTCCTCTGTTAGGTTGAAATGAGCCATACACATAAAATTTACATAGAGTAGTCTATTCAATTAAAGCATTACATTTATTTTTAAAATGTATTTTTGTTTTTTTCTAAACCAGTAAATCTGTAATGAGTGAAACTGAATACCGAATTTTCACAACCTGCTGTCCATGAAAATAAGAATCATTTATATTTAATAGTCCTGATAAAAAAAAGCAAGAGACACTGTTCTATTTTGTGTTTCTGACTGTCTTTTTTAAGTTGGTTCGAAGGTTGTGGGTTATTGTTAAGCCAAAAGTATTTTTTTTTTCAGGTTTTAACTGCATGAACTTGTAGTGTGATAGTGAGAAGCTAGGAAAATTCTTTGGCAAGTGGAATGGGGCAAGTGAGACAGACAGCTGATGCCAACTGGCCCCATCCAGCACCCTGACTCATCTGCCTCCTCTCTTGAACACCACACTCCCTTAAGCATGAAGCCCTCAGGACAATGAGGTTCTGATCAACATTAAATAATCTTAGGAACAAAGCCTCATGTCCGCTGACCACAGAGTCAGAGCTTTGGTCAAACTAGAGATGACATCTAGGCTTCATTATGTTGCAGCTTCAGACCCAGAAAAGCAGTGAAACCAGGCAAAGTGATGCCACTGCTGACATCAGGACCAGATAAAATGACCGAGAACCCCCTACCCTAGTGCCAACCAATCAGTAGGGACTATGACTCTGAAAGGGCACCCCTAGAAAGCTGAGGAATATTCCGTTGAGATCCTCCCCTGAGACCTGCCTGAAAGTCATGCCTTTAGAATACAGACAGAAACTCTTAAGGCAGAGGGTCCAGTGCGCACTCATGTTCATGTCTGTGCCTTTCCCCCTCCTTTCCTTTGGTGTGTATTGTTTGCTTTCCTCTCCTAAACTCCAAGGGCCCTCTTTTGCCTCTGTAACTTGTTTCCTGTGTCCATGCAGCCCCTATCTTTTGCTCATATCTTTTGCTTCTTTGACTCTCTTCCTAAAAAACTAAATAGCTGTGATTGGTGTAACTCAGTTGCATGGGGATCGTCTCACAAATGGAAGGGTCGCTGGTTTGATACTTGGTCAGGACGTGCTTGGGTTGACGGTTATGTCCCTGGTCGGGGCACGTATGAGAGGCAACCAATCGATGTTCTCTCTCACAATGATGTTTCTCTCCCTCTTTTCCTCCCTCCTTTCACTTCTCCCTAAAAATGAATAAATGATATATTTTAAAAACTAAATAAACGTGTGTTAGAGCACTTGGGTCTGAATTTTTTCTTCACCAAACTCAAGAACCAAGGGCTAACACTGCTGCTAACAAATTGATAATGATACAATCTGTTAGAGATTACTTCCAAATGAATAAGTAATGTTTCTATGTAATCTGGCATTTTGTTGTGATATATTCCCTGATTTACTCAAAATTAAAATCAAGTAATTGGCATTTACATCAATTTAACATATAACCCTTTTACTTTTACATGTATGTCACTATAATCAAAATGTGTTGTGATATTTGCACTTTAGGAGGGGGAAATTCATTAATATATTTTAACTCATGTTCATACAAACAATATTTGCCTTTAAGTGTTAACATAAGTATGTATGCTGCTACTGATTGATTATTGTGTTCCAAAATATTCTGTTTATTAGTATTTAGAATTGTTTTCATTTTCCAAGAGCATAAATTTAAAATTATAAGGAAATTTATACATCAGCTATTTCAACCTCTAATTTTAAGTTTTTAGTTAACTTCTCTATCCTTCCTGGAGAGAAGTGGAAGCCGGGTTAGAATTAACTAGATCACACTACTTCCTCCTCCCACTCTCCAATTCTATTAGTAAAGCTCTTTATTGTAAAAAGGAGAAAATCATCTAGGTCACATTTGGTGAGAGGAATTGGTTTAAAAAATACATGTGGAATTTGCATCAAGAAAGGTCAATTTTGGTTACAAGGAACCTTAGCCAAGTGTGTCACAATGTGAAATACGGTGAAGAGAACCATTAATTTAAATAAGGGGATTTATGAATGTTAAAGTAGTTAAACAAAGAGAGCATTAGACTAAGATGATTCAAATGCCTCGGGAGCTAACACAAACCAAAATCGAAACCAGAGTCAGTGTACTCAAATCCAGGAAAATAAACCAGGAATGACCAATCATAAATAGCCAGTTAGGCAAACAAGGTGACTGGTTAAGCCAACCCAATCAAATGATTCCCCTGCTTTGCTTCCAACATGTTTTCTGTAAAAATATCTCCCCTCTCACTCCTATTGGTCCACTTCTCCTACCACCTTTGGTTTGGTGCTGCCCAATTGAAATCGATGTGTGATTAAATAAATTCAAACATTGTGATGTGTCTCAGTTTACTTTCTAAAACTATCTCTTCAACATTTAAAAGAGATGCTGTATGAATTATAATAATTCTAAAGTTGTCTTCCTTCTTGAAGAGAGAGTGAATTAGATTATGGATTAACACAATAGGTCAGTAGTCAATGATTAGGATTAAAAATAAAAACCAGATCTACTCTGGATTATATCAGTACCTTCTTGAGTTTAATCAGATCATAATAAAATAAATGAATGAATGAATGAATGAATGAATGAAATATAATAATGAAACTTTTTTTCCATCAATAAAGACCTTATATTCTAGAAAGAAGGAAAGGCACTTAAATAAATAAATGAAATAAAGTAGAGAAATTTTTATGTGTACATCTTCCAAAGAAGGGAATAATCAGTTCCATTTGGTTGATCAGGGAAGACTTACAAATGAAGACACTGTAGCTGAGTTTGGAAGGATCAGTAGGGATAACTAAAGCAACATACATAGAAGGGTTTTCCAGGTAGCAAGATTGACATGAGCCAAATAGAAAGGTAGAAGACAGTAAACCATCAGGATACTGTAAGGTAGACCACGCTCTGAACATAAACAGTTTGCATGCTTTGATTAAGGGATTTGACTTTCTGTAGCTAGCAGAAAGCTACTAAATGGCTTTATCAGAAGAAAAAGAAATAAGGATTTCTATTTTAGACAGATTAGTCCTACAGCAGTATGGAAGATAGAGGGATGGCTGAGGGTGATTATAAAACACACACACACACACGAACAAAAATTAGCACTGTAAAGGAAAATTACAGTCGCTGAAGTGAGAAATAAGAGGGTATGGCTATGGATTAGAGAAGGGGGATTGTATTCAAGAGTTGGTAAGAAGTTAGTATCTATATGGCCTAATGGATAATTCACTCACTGTAAGAAAGTAGGTTGTGCTGCACCATGGGAATCTCAGTCAGAATTTCCTAGGTCTATACAGGAATATTACAGTATCCAAAGGGAAGAATGCACAGAAGAACTTAAGAGTTATGAAAAGACGGGGCAGCTAATTCATCCATCTTTTTCACTTAGTAGGGTAGCACAGTGTCTTATGTCTATGCTATTTTTATATGGGATTTTTATTGGCCTTTCTCTCATACCAGCTTTTTACTTCCAGCTTGAGAGAGAACATGGACCAGATATGGTCATCTCACACATTAGTAACACCACATTCGATCTGTTTCTCAATTTCAACCCCCAGAGGAGAGATCAGATTGGCCCAGGTGTACTCAGGGTGTAGGGTAATGTGACCTGCTACCTACTCAGCAAATGACCACAGGAGGCAGATTCTAAGATTACAGTTAGTTTTCTTGAGTGGATCTGAAGCCGAGAAAGAACATATTTTTGTTGTTGTTGTTGTTTATATGGATGTAGAAAGAAAACTAGTTTGGGTGAGAGTAATTTAGCTTGTATATGTCATTTAAGATGGTTGGAAGAAAGATTCTTAAGAGGTATTGGATATATAATTTGAGTTCAGAGGAGCAATCTGGGATGGAGATACATGTGGGAGTCGTCAGCTGACAGATGACAATTAAAACCATAGGATTAAAGAAGAATATATGAATGAGAACATCTGAGTGAAAATGGACTCCAAGCCAGGCTGAAGAGCGGTGGGGTAAGATCGGGGGCATGTGCCATACTAATAAGGAGCTCAGACTTGCTCCTCAGTTTCACAGGGGCTCACTGAAGGGTTTCAAGCAGAAGATTAATAGCCTACAATGTTCACTTGCCAGTTCTCTAATCAAGGCCGTGACTTATTCCATTTTGGAACTTCCTAATGCCCAGAAAGAGTCACAGAAGTCATCATTCTCAAAGACTTCAAGGAGCATTTCACAGAATTAACAACACAGAAGAATCTCACACTTTTTCAGCTGAACTGAAAGTCTGAGTCAAGAAGTGGGACCAAGGAGAACAGCACAGCAACAGCTCTTACCTCAGGTTCCCACTAGTCACCAGTCACTTGACTGAAGTTGCCCAGTGAGGCAGGGGAAGGCCCAGCCTCTCAGGGAATCCAGTGCGTTGCATGAATGGTCTCAAGAAATATCTAGGCTACTAGCAATGTTAGTTCTGGTGCCTAGGCTCAGTCTTTTCTCAGTTAATAAGCAGTTCCTCCCTGCAAGCCCTCCCCTTTCTGGCCACCATAAGACTTACTCATTGGCAGAGGGAAAGGTATCAGTAATTCGAAAATAGTAGTGGCAACACTCTTTCTAAGAGCTTGGTGATGTAGGATCTTCTCAGGAATAAATACTACACGAAATCCATGTGTAGATTTTTAAGTATTTTATTTTTTTTCTTCTGAGTTTTAAATTTTTTCTTTTCTTTATTCTTGTTTATTCTATTAGAGCTGTCCCATTTTTTCCCCTTTGCCTGCTTCCTTCCAACCCACTGCCTGCTCCCACAGTCCATCCCCACACCATTGTCCGTGTCTGTGGGTCATCCCTTCCTTTCTACCATTTCCTCCCAGCCCCCTTTCCTCTGGGAGCTGTCAGTCTGTTCCCTGTTTCAGTGTCTCTGGTTGTTTTGCACTTTTAGTTTATTTTGTTCATTAGATTCTTCCCATAAGTGAGATCACAGGGTATTCGTGTTTCATTAACTGGCTTATTTCACTTAGCATAATCGTCTCCCATTCTATCAATGCTGTCATAAAAGGTAGGAGCTCCTTCTCTCTTTCTGCTGCATAATATTCCATTGTGTAAATGTGCCAAAGTTTTTAATTTATTTTTATGTTTTAAAATTTTTTATTGTTATTCTATTACAGTTGTCTAAGTTTTACCCCTTTGTCCTCCTCCACCCAGCCCACTCCCACGCTGAAAGTCAGTCCCCACACCATTGCCTATGTCCATAAATATTTGATACATGTTCTTTGACTAATCCCTTCCTTCCCCTTCTTTCCACCATTATCCCCTTCTTCCTCTGTCCACTATCAGTCTGTTCCACGTTCCCATGCCTCTGGTTCTATTTTGCTCATTAGTTTACTTTGTTTATTAGATTCCAATTATAAGTGAGGTCATGTGGTATTTGCCTTTCACTGCTTGGCTTATTTCACTTAGCATAATATTCTCCAATTCCATCCATGCTGTCTCAAAGGTAGGAGATTTCCTCCTTTCTTTCTTATGTGTAGTATTCCATTGTGTAAATGTACCACAGTTTTTGATCCACTTAATCTACTGATGGGTATTTAGTCTGTTGCCAGCACTTGGCTATTATAAATAGTGCTGCTATAAGGGTGCATAAATTCTTTTGAATTGGTGTTTTGGGATTTTTAGGGTATAATCCCAGCAGTGGAATTGCTGGGTCAAAAGTCGGTTCCTTTTTTTTCTTTTTGCGGAAATTCCATACTATTTTCCACAGTGGCTGCACCAACCTACATTCCCACCAACAATGCACTAGGGGTCCGCATTCCTCACATTCTCACGAGGACCTTGTTGTTTATTGATTTCTAATGATAGCCATTCTGACAAGTGTGAGATGATATCTCATTGTGGTTTTAATTTTTATCTGTATATGGCTAGTGATGTTGAGCATGTTTCCATATGTCTATGGGCCCTCTGTATGTCCTCTTTGGAGAAGTGTCTGTTCAGGTCATTTGCCCATGTTTCAAGGGAATTGTTTGTCTTCCTGGTGTTAAGTTGTTTGAGTTCTTTACATATTTTGGAGATTAAGCCCTTGTCTAGGAATAAATTTATCCAAGGAGGTAAAAGTCCTGTACTCAGAAAACTGTAGAACAATGAAGGAAGAAATTGAGAAAGCTACAAATAAATGGAAGCATATACTATGTTCATAGATTGGAAGAATTGACAGCATTAAAAAGTTCATACTACCCAAAACTATCTTTAGATTCAAAACACTTCCTACTAAAATACCAATGGCATATTTTACAGCTCTGGAACAAATAAAAAATTTATATGGAACTAAAAAAGACAGCAAATAGCCACAGTAATCTTGAGAACAGATATATGAAACATGTTTCTGTAGTACCAGTTCTTGAATCTGTAGATAATGTGCTCTGTAACTCAACAGGAAGAGTGAGGGGAAGTGAGCTCTGAGAGGGCAAGGGAACATGGTCGGGCTCCATAGCTTTGTTTCTGTCTCTGGAATGCTGATTGCCAGACAACTGTGGCTGAATCTCTGTGCTTCATCCTTGCCCAGGTCACTAGGCTCACCTACACCTGGTACTGTCCACTCCTGCACAAACGCTCACTAAATACCTTTTTTCCTCCTAGCTGAAGGGAATGCCATCCACAACCTATCCTTCACCCTTTCTGGGTTGAGAGTCTCACGGCGAGCTTTGGGCTGCAGGGCTGTGTAGGTGGCTCCTTTGATCTCTTCTTCCTTCTTGCCTTCCTGGTTTACTGCCACTTGCCCATCTTCAGATGTTTCAAAATACAGATCCCTCAAATGTGTTTGTGCTTTAAGCAGGGAATTCTATGTTGAATTATAGCTGTTTAAATTTTTGAAACTTCAAGAGGAGAGACCAAGGGGATCCCTCATGCCATCATTCCCCTGATGTCACCAAATTATTTAAATATCTGTCTTTTGAGGTGTGAATGTTCTATGGTAGATGTATTATTATAAAAGGTTGTGCAAAAATGTGTAAACAAATTAGTAGTTTACTGATATTTTAAAAACTAAATAAATTAGCAAAGACAACATAAGATTTTAAACAAACAAACAAAAAAGACAAAACAGTTCAAAGATACCTTGGTTTTTCTGTCACCAATTATCACAACTTTTACTAGAATTCAGATATTTTTTCTTTTTCTTTTAAAGATGCTATTTTTAAAAAGATTTTATTTATTTTTAGAGAGAAGGGAAGGGAGAGAGAAAGAGAGTGAGAGAAGCATCAATGTGTGGTTGCCTCTCATATGCCTGCAAATGGGGACCTGGCCTGCAACCCAGGCATGTGCCCTGACTGGGAATCGAACTGGAAACTCTTTGGGTTTGCAGGCCAGCACTCAAGCCACTGAACCACACGAACCAGGGCAGTTTTTTCTTTTTCCTAACAACACACATGAACATTCTAATTTTTCAAGGACAAATACATTATGAAAAATCAAAAAGTGGGAAATTATTATTATTATTGTATTAATACTCACCTGAGGATATGTTTATTGACTTGAGAGAGTGAGGAAGGGAGGAAGAGAGAGAGAAACATAGATCAGTTGCCTCTGACCAGGAATCGAACCTACAACTAGATAAATGTCCTGATTTGGGATTGAACCCAGAACCTTTTGATGTATGGAACAATGCTCCAACCAAATGAACCACCCAGCCAGGGGAAAATGGGGAAATTATTTTATAATATCGAAAATAGTGAATTCAGAGTAGATGTTTGAGTTACTGAATTTCAGAAAATACACAATTTGCTCTTAAGAGAAATACGAGCTTTGCAATTTTTTTTAAAGATACAGGCTAATGAACTGGTGTACTGGAGGAGGTGATCTAAAGGCCTTGACTGCTGGTTGATGACAGTCCACCCAGACGTTCGGAAGCTCCTCGCTCTCACCTCTGTCCTTGAGATGTACATTCCGCTCACCGTTTCCACAGTGGAAAAGTTTTTCTGAAGCATAGCCTTGAGAGACCAATGTTGTTGGAAATATTTGAATGGAATACATGACTGAATCCAGTTAAGGTTGTTATATAAACTTCTAAAATCTGTCAGGCAGGTGAGGAGACGTACTCATGTCGAGGCCATGCAAATCAAGACTTGCGTGTAAGTTCCTTTACTTTTTAAATTCACCACTTACCCATCTGAAGTGGCCTGTCTCTTCCATCTTTTCCTACATATGGGGGCCTGTTTACCAAGCAACAGGATATTAAGCTCAAAAAGGTTTTCGGTATACTTCTAAAAGCAAAGGTGCTGACTTATTAGACAACAGCTCAATTCATATTTCAAAGATTTGGGTAAAGTGTCACTCTCAGGGTAGTTAGCCTTGATGAAGTCAGTATTTAAAAGACTTGCACTTTTAGAGCAGTAGTTCTCATTATGTGGTCCCTGGCCCAGCATCTTGTTAGAAATGCAAATTTTCAGATTGACCCCTAATCTCCTGAAACATAAACTCTGGGCTGGGGCCCAGGTATCACCTAACAAGCTCTCCAGGTGAATCTCTGTCGTCTGTATTGTGAGCACTGCTGCTTTTAAGGTTAATAATGATTCATAGTAAATATTACAGGGGCAATTGTTGCAAAACAGATATTCTAATTTTACATTAATTTCATGTAAGTATTAAAAGTTTTCATTAATTCTATTTACATGATAAGAAAGATTTTATGTAAATACTGAAGTACATCAATTATTTCACTACATATTTGAATTTACAAAAGCACAAGGAAAGCACTTTTATAGACTTATATTTTATTTAGATTTAATTTTATTGTCTTTGATTCTTTTCCTCTGTCTGTACTTGTGCTTTAGCTTAAATTGTTAATTTTTAAGAAATTTGCTGAAAGTATGCAGACAGTTCTCATACTCCACATTTTCACAAATGTACATTTGCTTCAAAAATAAAATTGAGATAGCTTTTAGTAAATTATTACATTAAATGAATGTTTATCACTTTTCTTTGATAACTAACTTTACAAGATCACAGGATCTATGGAACAAATTACAGGGAGTAGTGTTTAATTGTACAGAAGATAAAAATTATGGAATTTTCAGATTAGAATTCACATATTAGATTATGGTTGTCATTTACCCAATGTAATTCCATAACATATTAGACACTGAGTATATACATAAAAATAGAAGTTCTAGATTTCTGTATTTACATAATAGAGCCAGAAAATTAACAGTAAGAGGAATGTCAGCAGTTTGAGAAATGTTGCAGAGTGCACAGCAAAAACAAATCTTGATGCCAGATGGTATTTTATGTTTAGTATTGCTACTGGCTACAGTATACTGGGTAAAGGTTTAAAAACCAATTTGGTAGGAAGGTTTTGGGGAGGGGAGAGGAAAGGTTTTGATATGTAAAATTTGCCAGTCTCCATGGTTTATTTCAAGCTACTCTCTGAGGTTGGTGAACACAGATTTGGAGAAAGATTCGCACAGTTGGCTTCAGCTGAACAACAAACTGGTCCAAGCACAGAAGTGGCTACAGGGTTTAAAAGTGCCTTCACAATTGTACATAACACTGCACTGAATGTAGAGGTGTTTATGTTCTTTCAAATTAGTGTTTTGGGTTTCTTTGGGTATATTCCCAGAAGTGGGATTGCTGGGTCTGAAGGCAGATCCATTTTTATTTTTATTTTTTGAGGTCTTTCTAGCCTGCTTTCCACAATGTCTACACCAGTCCTCCTTCTCAACAGTGCAAAAGAGTTCCCCATTCTCCACATCCTTGCCAGCACTTGTTTGTTGGTTTATGGATGATAGCCATTCTGACCCTTGTGAGATAGTATCTCATCATGGTTTTAATTTGCCTTTCTCTGATTGTTACAGAACAGAGTCGGGAGGTGGTGAACGATATACTGTTACTGAATGGGCCCGCCCTTTTTGCTCCTGGGGTCCCCCCTGCCCGGTACTAGGTTTGCCTTGCTTGCTTGCCACCAGGGAAAGACATCTCTCAATGCCAGAGACTGGTGAAAAGGAAAGGAATTACTTATTAAAAGTGTCATACAGACTTAGAGTAATGACTTAATGTCTTCATTAAAATACTAAAGTCCTTAGAATACCCACAAATGCACACAGTCCTTCCTTCTCCCTCTGCCCAGTCTCGGTACTGTATCTCAGGAAAAGAAGTAGAAGTCCGTGGCTCAGGTAGTCCCTGGTTCCTGGTACCATCAGTTGTGTCACTGCCGCGATCTCCAGTTAATCCCAAACATGTGGTACCTTCTCATGGTCCACCAGCAAGAGTCCTTTCACCCTTTTCTTTCCCAGCAAGGTCTCTCCTGCTTCCTAGGCCACGTGGCAAAAGGGAGCACCCCAAAGCTGCGTGCTCCCCCCAAAAAAACCAGCATGGCTGCTGCACCTGGATTTAAATCCCAGTGCCAATCTTCCTCTGCAGCCCCATTTCTGACTTCTCCCACAGTTACACCTGCCGATATTACCATACTCTTCTAGTTTTACTGGGCTGCCATAGTAAGTCCTGGCAGGCATGGCCCCAAGGTGTGGAGCCAATCAACTCCAAGCTCTCACCCTGGTGCTGTAACCCAGGGGAGTTGCTTCCCAGTTACAACGTGGGTTTGAAGTCACTTCCATCCCCTGGCTCAAAGCATGGCCACAACTATTTAACATATCCATGAAACCAGTTAAAAGTTATAGATATGGCAGTTCCATTTTTAGTTTTCTGAGGAAATTCCATACTGTTTTCCACAGTGGCTGTACCAGTCTGCAATCCCACCAACAGTATACTAGGGTACCCTTTTCTCTGCATCCTTCCCAACACTTGTTTGTTGATTTGGTTATGATGGCCATTCTGACCGATGTGAGGTGGTATCTCATTGTGGTTCTAATTTGCATATATCTGATGACTAGTGATGTTGAGCATATTTTCATATGTCTCTCGGCCCTTGGAGAAGTGTCTGTTCAATTCCTTTGCCAATTGAAAACCAATTCCTTTAATTGGCTTTTTGTCTTCCTGGAGTGGAGTCATGTGAGTTCTTTATATATTTTGGAGATCAAACCCTTGTCCGAGGTATCATTGGCAAATATGTTTTTCCATATAGTTGGTTCTCTTTTCATTTTAATGCTGTTTTCTTTAGCCATGCAAAAGCTTTTTAATTTGATAAGGTTCCATTTGTTTATTTTTTCCTGTATGTTCCTTGCTTTAGGGGACATATCAGTGAAGATGTTGCTGTGTGGAATGTCTGAGATTTTCCTGCTAATGTTTTCCTCTAGGACTTTCATGGTGTCATGACTTACATTTAAGTCTTTTATCTACCTTGAATTTATTTTTGTGTATGGTGTAAGTTGGTGACCGAGTTTCTTTCTTTTTTTTTTCATGTAGCTGTCCAGATCTCCCAACACCATTTGTTGAAGAGGCTGTTTTTAATCCATTTTATGCTTTTTTTTCCTTTGTCAAATATTAATTGACCACAGAGACTTGAGTTTATTTCTGGGCTCTCTGTTCTGTTATATCAGTCTATGTACCTGTTTTTATGCCAGTACTAGGATGTTTTGATTACAGTGGCCTTGTAATACAGTTTGATATCAGGTATTGTGATCCCTCCTGCTTTGTTCTTTCTCAAAATTGCTGTAGCTATTCAGGGTCATTTATGGTTCAATATAAGTTTCTGAATATGTGAAATATGATCTCACCTTTAACTGGAACATAATCAACAAAAGAAAAAAGTAAACAAAATATAACCAGAGACATTGATATTAAGAACAATCTAACAATAGGCAGAGGGGAGGGGGGAGGGGACAGTGGGGAGAAGGGTTTTCAGGAACTACTATAAAGGACACATGGACAAAACCAAGGGGAAGTGTGGAAGCAAGGGAGGGAGGTGGATTTGGATGGGATGGGGGGATAGTGGTAGGGAGAAAATGCAGACAACTGTAATAGAACAACAATAAAGTAATTTAAAAAAGAACGTGTTTCAGGGTTCTTAGCGTATAATCCTAGCAGTGGAATTGCCAGGTCAAAAGACAAATCCATTTTTAGTTTTCTGAGAAAATTCCATAATGCTTTCCATAGTGGATGTACCAGTCTGCAATCCCACCAGCAGTGCACTAGGGTTCCCTTTTTGTCCACAACCTCTCCAACACTTGTTGTTCGTTACTTTGTTTATGATGGTCATTCTGACCAGGGTGAAGTGGTATCTCATTGTGGTTTTAATTTGCATATCTCTGATAGCTAGCAATATTGAGCATATTTTCATGTGTCTCTGGATCCTCTGTATGTCCTCCTTGGAGAAGAGTCTGTTCAAGTCCTTTGCACATTTTTTAACCTATGCACCCCAATGTTCATAGCAGCACAATTTACAATAGTCAAGTGCTGGAAGCAACCTAGTTGCCCATCAGTAATGAATAGATAAAAAAACTATGGTACATATACACAATGGAATTCTGTGCAGCAGAAAGAAAGAAGGAACTTCTATCCTTTGCAACAGCATGAATGGAACTGGAAAGCATTATGCTGAGTGAAATAAGCCAGGCGGTAAAAGACAAATACCACATGATCTCACCTTTAACAGGAACCTAAACAACAAAACAATCAAACAAGCAAAATATAACCAAAAACACTGAAATAGAGAACAGGCTGACAGTGTGCAGAGAGAAGAGGGGAGGGAATTTCAGGGGAAAAGGGTAAGGGTTTACAGGAACAAATATAAAGGACACATGGACAAAAACTAGGGGGGGTGGAAATGGGAGTGAGGGGGAAGAGCTGGGTGGGTGGATTGGGAAAGGAGTAAAAGATAGAAAACTGTACTTGATCAACAATTAAAATAAAAAAGAATGTGAATAAAATAACTTAAAATAAATAAAATTACATTAGAATGAAAAAAAGTTACAGATATGTTAAATGACCATGCCAGAAGTTAGCTGCAAAACTGTTGGTATGCAAAACAGCTCTCAGCGGCCCTGCTCCATGTGTCCCATCCCCCAGCTCAGACTTGTGGAGGTGAGGACATCCTATATATATATATATTTTCTAATATTTCCTGGACACAGTGAGTTCTGGACTCCATTACAAATCTGTATTTGGGGCCCCCCTTGGCTGTACCCTGTTACATGATTATTATTGTGTTGGGCATCTTTTCATATGTCTATTGGCCATCTGTGTGTCTTCTTTGGAGAAGTGTCTATTCATGTCCTTTGCTCATTTTTTAGTTGGATTGTTTATATTTTTTGGTGTTGACTTTTGTAAGTTCTTTATACATTAAGATATAGAAGCAGCCCAACTGTCCATCAGTAGATTAGTGAATAAAACAACTATGGCACATTTACACAATGGAATACAACTTGGGTGTAAAAGAGAAGAAAAAAATTTTTTTGCGACAGCATGAATGACCCTGGAGAACATTATGCTAAGTGAAAATGTAAGGGAAAAGCAAGCCATTTTTGTGACGCCCAAGAAGCAAACTAGTTTTCGCTTCCCGCTTATGTAAAACTGCTTGGCCTGCTAAGTCAAGATAGGGACCCTTAACCCACTTATCACTCACCCCGCCTGCCTTACTGCCCGTGCCCGGCTAACTCCCGCATTCAGCTTCTGTAATTTGCTTGCAACACTTCCCACCACAGCTTTCGCACCACAGTCTGATAGTATATAGGAAACCTTACTCCCCATGTTCGGGGCCCAGAATCTGGAGGCTGTCTCCTCTGGGTCTGCATGCATTAATAAAGCACTCACTCTGTTTACCCCATGTTATGTCAGAGTCCATTTTTCTGCAACAAGAAAAGCCTGTCAGAGAAAAATAAATACCATATGCTTTCACTCATATGTGGAATCTAATGAACAAACTGAACTAATAAGCAAAATAGAGACAGACTCATAGATGGAGAGCAGATGACAGCTATGGTGGGGAGTACTTAGGGGGTGGAGGGATTGAGCATAAAGGAAAAAGTACTTGCAGACATGGACAACAGTGTAGTGATTGCAGGGAGGAGGGGAGCATAAGGGGCTTAAGTGGTAATGGAAAATTATAATAATAATCTTAAAAAAGTGAAGTGTCCTCAGGTGTCTCCATTATTACACATTCAATAGCTTTAACCAATGCATTCCCTGCAAGGGCTGCTCTCAAGAAATCTGGATGGCGGTATGTGTGGTGGGGAATCTTTCCCAAATGGAAATGTGTCTTCGATGTAATATTATAGGATAATTTTAAAAATCAATATGTTTTATCTTTAGTAGTATAGTGAATACCTACTTTATAAAATGAAAAATTTATGTAATTCTTCTTTCTTCTATTCATTGTTATGATTTTATGTGAGAGGCCTTCTTTTTTTTATAGCTGGCTCTCATAAAATGTGTGTTGGTTTCATACTAATTAACATAGAATAGTACATAGGGTCCAATGAAACTTCCAAAATTGAGAAATGTTAATTCATATATGCAACATGTAATGTAATTTCACAAATATTAATTCATATATTTGCAGACAACTTTTTAGGAATTTCTTTTCACCTAAGTTGTTTTGAGGAATTAATTTTTAGGGTGTTTTAATTTAATTACTGTGTAATCATTATTAAAGAGATAGGGTAAGTCATTTAGTACTTTTGAAAGCTATTTTGAAAGACTGTAAAAAAAGTTGTTTAAATAATGAGTCAAACTGGTTTGGAGAGAAAAGACTTTTGGCAATGGAAACATCACTTTTAAAATGTATAAGCAGAGCAATGAAAATTTTATTTTTTCCAGAATATGTTACAAAAGCATAGGATATACATAGTATTTATTCATCTTTACAAGATGAATGTTTAATATCTTAGTCTATGAAATATTTTTAGTAATTTATAAGGATTTTCTGTGCTCAGATTCATGTAGAAATAATGAATACTTTTGGAACAGTTATATCAATGATAAAGTTTCTCTTCCCAGAGTTAAAGAAAGAAAATAGAATTAACAAAATAAAATTCAGATGTTGTTACTATTATATCAAAAGAAGAATTCCAGTTCATATTCTTTAGTTTGTAAGATGGGGGAGCTATTGCATTACACAAATACTGGTCAGTTCTTTTCCTCTGCACATTTTCTTTTGAGTAAAAAATTTGTAGTAAATGATGACACAGTTTTTTTATAAGTGCTACTTTAACTGAGGATATGGTCTAATTAAATTGTGTCTTTAAAGAGGTTTGAATTTCTAGAACCATAAAATATTAGTTTACTAGTAATATATTTATAGTGTGGTATCAATTCTATAACATCAATGCATATTGGCTAATATTCCATATTTTAGATAACACTTATTTGTCTTAAAAATGAGAATTTGTCTATCTGAAGAGCATGAAAGTACATTTTGTTAAAAGTAAATTGTCTGCTGTTGTTATTTCTGCTTCTCCTTAAAACCCTGATCATCCAGGAAGCCTCTTAATCCTCATTAAGGATAAGAAGAAAGAAGAGGAGATTATGACAAACTTAACCTTGTGTGAATCCAAGTCAGAAACACAGAATGCCTTAAAATTTTAATCCCACAATCTTCCTCTCTACAATGTTGAGAGAAAGAAAAAATAATAACGCTGCATAAATTATAACCTAAAGTCTTTCTAAACTAGGTTGAGAACCTGGTCATAGAAACGGATAACATCTTATATTTATACAATAGAATTTTTGTTACTGAAAGAATTTGTGTAATAATCTACAACCTGAACGTTAGCTCCTATTGTACATATGAGAAAACTTAGACCAAGAAAAGCTCTTTGCAGTGTGCAGTTATTTTTCTCCTGCCTTGTCTTGGTGTTCGTAGGAAACCCGGAGGCGGGAAAAGTATGTATTACCAACTCTGTTCTATGGGTGAAAAATTAAGGTCTGGAAGAGTTAATCAGTTAATTAGCAGCAATCACAGTGCCCTATGAATTAAAAAAAATTTAGGTTTACTCACAAATATAGGGAAAATAAATAATACCTCCCTACATAACTTAAGGTTCTTGAAGTTAATGTGTGTGAAAATAAGTTGTAATTATAAAACGTGATAAAAGTATTAGTTCTTGGTCTCTCACTTATCTTGGCCAAGATAAGTTGCTGATTGGTATATATAGCTTCATGTATAATTTATGTTTTCAAATGTTCCAATGGTAAGCCCTGAATGCACAGTAAAGAAAGGAAAGTTTGCAAGATAACATCACCATTTTTCTTTGCTGTTCCATCTGAAATGCACAAAGAATGTCTACTTGGAATGGTGTAGGGTGAAAAGGAATAATTCTCCATTGTTAACCACGACTTTAAAATTTCATTAACAATTAATATAAAGAAAGCTACTGAAAATAATTTTAGTAATAAAAACATTTGAATGCTCATCAAGGAATACATGTGTGTTTCTTAGGAGTAGTGTAGCTAAATAGGTAATCCGAGCTAACTTGCAGGACCACCATCTCTAACAATCCCTGAGCTGTGTGTTTTATGTGTGTGATGAGAAAGAGAGAGAGAACTGGAAACCATTAACTTTAAAAACCTAAGACACAATATAAGATAGTGTTTATGATCTCAAGTTTAGCAGTCAGGTCTGAAGTTTTATTTATCCAGACTGTCGTATCTCGCTTTGGGCAACCAGAGTGGCCCAAACTTCTTAACTTCTGAATTTCTTCCTCTGTAAAGTTCAGATGAAAAGGGCCATTGCACACAGTTGGTAGAAAGACGAAATGAGGCAGTATTTGTAGAACATATAGAACAGCACCTGGCATAATATAAATGCTTAATGTACGCATACATTAAAATTTCAAAAAAAACTATTAAGGCAATCCAAATGTTTATCATTTGTTTTATTGTTGCTTTAATTCAATCAGACTTTAAGGGAAATTATAAATTTATTCTGTTTACAAATTAATATTTTATTCAGGTAGGTCTCTGACACAACCAAAATATTATTTTATTATGTATCTGAAAGAACTATGACTTTCATTCTTTCATGAAAATATGAA
>PVKM010018855.1:0-24824 GCA_004027735.1 Carollia perspicillata | reverse complement strand
TCTCTGTACCTTTTCCCCCTCTCTCCTCCTCCCACTCCCCTGTTGCTAACCCTCTATGTCATGTTCATTTCTGTGGTTCCATTCCTGTTTTGGTTGTTTGCTTAGTTTGTTTGTTTTTGTTTTAGGTGTGGTTGTTAATAATTATGAGTTTGCTGTCATTTTACTATACCAGCTTTTTATCTTCTTTTTCTTAGATAAGTCCCTTTAACATTTCATATAATAAGGGCTTGGTGATGATGAACTCCTTTAACTTGACCTTATCTGAGAAGCACTTTATCTGCCCTTCCATTCCAAATGAAAGCTTTGCTGGATAGAGCAATCTTGGATATAGGTCCTTGCCTTTCATGGCTTGGAATACTTCTTTCCAGCCCCTTCTTGCCTGTAACATCTCTTTTGAGAAATCAGCTGACAGTCTGATGGGAACTCCTTTGTAGGTTACTGTCCTTTTATCTCTTGCTGCTTCTAGGATTCTCTCCTTCATTTTAATCTTGGTTAGTGTAATTATGATGTGCCTTGGTGTGTTCTTTTTTGGGTCCAACTTCTTTAGGACTCTCTGAGCTTCCTGGACTTCCTGGAAGTCTATTTCCTTTGCCAGACTGGGGAAGTTTTCCTTTATTATTTGTTCAGATAACTTTTCCACTTGTTTCTCTTCTTCTTCCCCTTCTGGCACCCCTATAATGCAGATGTTGGAATGTTTAAAGATGCTCTGGAGGTTCCTAAGCCTCTCCTAATTTTTTTTTGAATTCTTGTTTCTTCATTTTTTTTCTGTTTGGTTGTTTCCTTTTTCCTTCTGGTCCACTCCAGTGATCTGAGTCCCAGTTTTCTTTTCATCACTATTGGTTCCCTGTGCATTTTCCTTCATTTTACTTAGCTTCGCCTTCATTTGTTCTTCTAATTTACAACCAAAATCAACCAATTCTGTGAGCTTCCTGATCACCAGTGCTTTGAACTGTGCATCTGATAAGTTGGCTATCTCTTGGTCGCTTAAAAGTATTGGCTCTGGGGCTCTGAGCTTTTCTTCTGCTTGAGTCATTTTTGGTCAGGTGGCGCCTGTTATGTATAAGGGGCGGAGCCTTAGGTGTTCACCAGGGTGGGGCAACGCAGTTACTGGGTTGTGACTCTGTATGTGGGGGTGGGGTCCAAGAGGGATCACCGGTGCTCGTTCAGTTCTCTGTGGGTTCCCAGACCCCTCTGCCCATTCCCCCAAGCAAATTAGGCCTTTCTGGTGCTAGTTTCCAGATGGGTGGGCTTGTGTATGTTCTAGGACCCTGTGGGTCTCTCCAACGAACTCTTCTGTGAGGCTGGGAGTCACTCCCTGCGCCTCAACCCCCATAGGTGTTTTCAATCGGTGTTTTGAGGCTTTATTTCCCAGCACTGGGGCCTTGGATTGCACGGTCTGTCTCACTCCCCAGTTATCTGCGTGCGAATGTGGGACTGCCAGGTCAGCTGCCTTGCACACCTGAGGTGCTTGTTGCACCGATGCCTCCATTTTTTGTGCTGCAACCCATCTCTGCTCAGCTGCCTGACTCCGCCATGCATACCAGGCTGGATGGATGTGTCTATTTTATCTCCTTGGTTGTCCGACTTCCTTACAGTTCAATTTTCTGTCAGTTTTGGTTGTGATTTTCTTTCTAAATTATTATTGTTCTTATTTTGGTTGTGGGTGGAGGCACAGTGTGTCTACCTATGCCTCCATCTTGGCCAGAAGTTGTCATTGTTATTCAAGCAAAGAAATATAGTATCCCTCCCTATCCTCAAGGAATACAGGCAAAGACTCCCTCCGTGTGGAAGTCTGAAACTGTGGATGGCTCTGAGTTTTATATACACTATATGTTTTTTGTATACATACTTATGAAAAAGTTTAATTTATAAATTAGGCCTAGCAAGAGCTTAACAATAAAAACTGATAATAAAATAGGACAATTATAACAATATACTGTAATTAAAATTATGTGAATGTAGCCTCTCTCTTCTCTCTGTCTCTCTCTCTCTCTCTCCCCTCTCTCTTTCTCATAACCAATTTGATAGCCGGATGACAAGGAGCATAAACAGTATACACTGGAGGAAAAGATGATTCGTGTCTGAAGTAGGATGGAGCAGGATTGTGGAAAATTTAATCCTGTTATTCAGAAGGGGATGCAGTTTAAAACTCATGAATTGTTTATTTCTGGAGTTTTTGATTTAATATTTTTGGACCAGGTTAAATGTAGATAACTGAAACCACAAAAAGCAAAACCACGGATAAGGGGAGACTAGTATAGTAAGTGTGGGATAACTCTAGGCAGGGCGATCAGTAAAGATTTTGTAGAACTGGGATTAGATTGAATCTTGAATGATGGGAAGAATTTAGACAGGCAGAGGGGGTGGGAGAATGTGTGTGAAATAATATGAGCAGAACATTGAGGAAGAAAAACCTAAAATGTGTGTCAAAAAGTGAGCAGAGAATATTAAATTAGTCAATGGTTGTTCTCAAGTCCTTAGAAAGTATGTGGTTTTAGCCATGAGATGTGTACTTGCTGGCTTTCTGATTGTGATATGATTATATATATAATGTATAGTTAACATATAATATTATATATAATATATTATGATATACAATTCTAGAAACTGTCCCACCTAGGTTGAAAAATAAATGTCAATTTATAAAAGTATTCTACATTAAAGATTAGAACAGGGTTGAAAATTAATTATAATCTCAGACTTTAAAACTTCGTTTACACATAAATGTATTCCTTCTTTGCTGAAATAACTGGCCTTCCACACTTGTTCACATAAAGGGTTTTTTTTCTTTTTATTTTTTTCATCCCTATTGTATTATTTCCATCAAATTTAGAAAACACTAAGGAGGTTTGGAGAGCTCAGTCCTCCTGTATATTTCTTAGAGATAAATATAAACACTGGGCAAGTATATGTGTTTGTGTGTGAGGTCATAAAGAAAGTGCTTAGGGGCAATTGGTAGAAAGCAACATTTCCCTAACAGTGTAGCTTCGAGTTTGTGAGCTCCTCCCACATACTCACTTTTGTGCACAGCATGACATCCACAGCGTAAAGGTTTTCTTCCTGTGTCTGTCCTTGGCTCTAACAGTCTTCTAAGTCACCAACAGGTAGCCTGTCCAAATTATTGTGAATTGGAACAAAATAAATTTTTATCAACCGGGTTAAGAATAGTACTTTTTAAAATTATATATATGTCTGCTAAACTCATACTCTTGGTTAATATTTGAGTTAAGGGCAAATTGGTAAATGTTTCCTGTAATGAATCATGATTAATTCCCTTAACCATTTATTGAGTGCCCACCATGTATAGCGCCACAAGCTAGCTGTCAGGGGTGTGATGGCAAAAAAGACAGGCACATCTTTGCCCTTAACGGTGTTTGAATTAGTGGGGAGAGAGAGATCAGCAGCTATATAATAAATGAGTCCGTGCAATACAAATTGTTGAAAGTACTTTAGGGAACTAAACAGATGATTTAGTAAAACATAGTTTGTGAGGGTTTCCTATTTTGGAAGGTGGCTAGAGATGTTGTGTCTGCACAGGTGACATATAAATGGAGACCTGAGATGAAAGGTGGAGCCACCCACACAAGTAACAGTGAGGAAATGCTAGGCAAGGAGGTGGAACTGTATATGCAGTTGTCCTGGGTGAGAACTTTGTAGGCTGAAGGAACCTGCAGTAGACCCTGAGAGGGACTCAGAATGAGTGAGGGACGAGGGAGGAAACTGACATTAGGAAGATCAGGTGAAGATGGGGTGGTCAGGAGGAGCTAGATCACAACGGCATTTGCTGACCATGCTAAGGATTCAAATGCTTTTTCTTTTAGTGTGATAAAATATTAAAAATAAATAAATAAAAACTTGGAAGAGTTTTATCTGGGGGAATGCATGAACAGGTTCATATTTTTCAAAGTAGTCTGTGATTATCATATTGAGGATAGATTGGAGGGAAGAAAAAAGAAATAGAAATGTCAGTTAAGTAGCCACTTAGTAGTCCAGACCAGAAATAATGGTGTGTTGGGCTAATGTAATCACAGTGGAAGTGAAAAGAGCAGACATATGGAAGAAAGAGCTGTGAGCACTTGATGAAGTACTGGCTTTGTGATATAAGGAGAAGGATTGATCCAGGGTTATGTGTTTCTAACTTTAGCAACAGAGCGGATGGAGGAATCATCAACAGAGATGGGGACCATTATAGTAAGCAGGTTTGAGCGGTAGAAGGAGACTTCAACTATGCATACTTTATTTGAAGTGCTTGATTATATGTCATGTTGACACTTCATAATGTTTATAAATCAGGAGTGAGATTTAGGTGGCATATATGGATTTAAACAACAAGAATGCCCTAGCTGGTGTGGCTCAGTGGATTGAGTGCTGGCCTGCAAATCAAAGGGTCACCAGTTCAATTCCCAGTCTAGGGCATATTCCTGGGTTGCAGGCCAGGTCCCCAGTAGGGAGCATGTGAAAGGCAACCACACATTAATGTTTCTCTTCCTCTCTTTCTCCCTCTCTTCCCCGCTCTGTAAATAAAATCTTTAAAAAGAAAAGTATGTATATAAGTATGGCTATAAATTTTCTCTCTTTTCTTTGTCATAAGGAAAAAAATCAAACATTTAAATGTGTATATAATGTAATAAATGTATGTATATAACATGTAATTATATGCACACACATATATACACACTTTCCTAGGGAGTAAAAAGAATAATTGATACTATTCATAGAGGAAGGAAAGATAAAGGAAGCAAGGAAAAGAAGGAAGGGGAGAATTATACTGGCCTGAAAAAAGCTGTACGCAAACCAACTTTTAAAATTCAAATAATTTACAAATTCAATTTATTTCCCCCTGAGCAAAGCTGTATATGAATGTAAAATGAAACTAATAAAAATATAAATAAGAATAACTCAACTTCCAACATTCATATAGGGTAAGGGCTTGATTTGAAAATCTGACAAACATATTTGAACTGTGTTCTCTCATAAGGTTCTTATTCCTTTCATTATTTACTAACAAAGAACTTCACATTTTAACTTAACCCTGACCTAAAACCTCTGGAAATGTCATGGTTCCAAGGAAAATGACCTATATTACTGGAAAGGTGATACAGAATGTGTGGAATATGTGGGACCAATTTGTAGGTGTGCAGTAGCCTTGGAACAGGAACGATATTAACCATAAAAATCTTTGGATTTAGGATTAGCCAGAGTGGCTAACCTCTGCCATTGCTCGCCCACATGTATATGATGGAAACATTGTCAGACTACAGAATGTTTTCTAAACTAAAAAAAGAGAGAGAGAGAGAGAGAGGGTCCAATTAATAATAAAAATACCTACTTCCAATCAAGATGGCAGCATAGGTAAATGCGGTACTTGCATTCTCCCACAACCACATCAAAATTGCAACTCAAGTATAGAACAAATGTCATTCAGTACCACCTGCAATCTAGCTGAGCAGAAATCCTACAAATAATAATATAAAGCATAAGCCACGTGGGACTGGGAGGAGAAGCAAAGATGCAGAATGGGGCTGGTCCCAGACCAGGACTCCAACCCAGGGTTCCAGTACTAGGAAGAAAAGTTCCCATAACTTCTGACTGCAGAAAACAGTGGGCATTGAGGCTGAGGGAGAAGTCTCCTGGAATCCCAGGCATTCCTCTTAAAGCATCAACACATGTACTTACTCAGACTTACTCGCTCTGAAATCTAGTGCTGGACAGCAGCTCAAAAGGCACTAGTGATGTACCTGGAGAAACTGAACAATCTGGCATCAGAGTGAGAGCTGGAGGAGCAGCTTTCTCCCAGGCAGAAGTGCTGGCAGAGGTCATTGTTCCTTTTCTGTGTCTTCCTGTTGCAGAGCCAGGCAGGAGTGCTCTGAATCTTAGGTTCCATCAAGCTGGCTCATACCATTCATGCCACCCTAATGATTCCCTGAGACCCTGCTCCACCCAATTTGTGGGCCCACCCAAGCAATTTTCATTGGATTTTGCATAGAATGGCCTGTCTTGGCTCATGATTCAGACTTCCTTAAAATCTCTCAAACAAACAGTTTCTAGCCTCATTGTGCTCTGTACCTGTCACTAAGTGACCCCCAGGACCAACACTAGCAGCAGCTGGCCATGGTTCACAGCTTGACCACTCTTGGGTACCTCCAAGCCCAGCACAAGAACCAACCACCTGCAGATTGCTTTGTAGCTCATGCTGGATAGCCATGGGCTGAACACAGGGGTGAATTACCTTGGCCTAAACCTGCTGGGAGGCCCCAGAGCCAGTGCACCTGATGGAAAGTTTCATATCACATTGAATACCATCCAACTTCCTCTACAAGCAATACACCTAAGGGGCAGACTCAGTGGGCACGAGAGCCCCATTGAAGTAAGTCCTGCTCCATGGGGTAGAGTTCTGCTCCGTGGGATAGATTCCTACACAGCTGATCTTCCATAGTGCTTGTAGTCAGTCCTTGCAGCCAATAGACCTTCAGGTAAATCACTCCCATTGACTTGCCAACAGCAATCAAGGCCTCAACTACAACAGGAAGGCATACACAGTATATACAAAGAGGCACACCTGCAGTACCCAACTAGGGTGATCGAGGAGGCTGTACCACTGGACCCTACAGGACACATACTACAAAAGGCCACTACCAAATCTGGGAGATGGAGCAGCTGTAGCAGATGTAGAAACAACCACAGGGAGGCTGCCAAAAAGAGGAGACAAAGAAACATCTCCCAAATGAACGAACAGAACAAAACTCCAGAAAAAAATATCTAAACAAAATAGAGATGACCCTTCTATTAGATGCTGGTTATAGAAACACTCAATGAAATAATGGGAAGAGTAGATGAACTTAAAGAGGACTTCAACATAAAAAAAATGGCATGGAAACCATTAAAAGAACCAGTAAGAAATTAAGGATACTGAAAGGAAGACTGATTTACAGAGAATTAACAGTAGAGTAGTTGAAGCTTAGAATCAAAACAGTGATTTGGAGTATAAGGAAGCAAAAAACACTGAATCAGTAAAGAAAAAAAAGAATCCAAAAATTATGTGTATAGGCTCTTCTGGTCAAGATTGTGGTGTAGGTAAATATGGCTCCCTTCCTTGCACAACCACATCAAAATTACAGCTGTTGAACAACCATCACTCAGAATAGTCAGAAATCAATTTTAATGGAAATCTGACAACTATGGAATTAAAGAATCCACATTCATGTAGACTGGTTGGAGGGGTGGAGAAGTGAAATGGGCTTGTCCCATGCTAGCATAAAAATTTGGGAGGAATATTTCAGGAGCAAGGAGTCCCAACCCCACACCAGGTCACCCAGCTCAGGGTTCCAGTGCCAAGGAAGATAAGTCCCATCTTCTGGCTGCAAAAATCAATGGGGATTGAGTCTGTGGAAGAAACTTCTGGAGTCCCAAACCATTCCTTTTAAAGTATCCACACATGGACTAACTCAGATTTACTCCCTCTGAGCTCCAGCACAAAGGTAACAACCTGAAAGGTACCAGTAGCACACGTGGAGGACCAGAAGTGTCTGATGTTAAGGTGAGAACTGAGGGACAGCTTTCTCCCAAACAGAAAGGTGAGCTCAGGCCATCGTTCCTTTTTGAATCCTCCCCCTACGGAGCCATAGAGCCAGCAGGAAGTTGCCATATCTGAGACAACCTTCCTCCATCAACCTGGCTAATACTGTTTGCCCCATGCTGGAGATCCCCTCCCACCCAATTACAAACCTACCCATGTGATTAACAATAACTTTTCCATATGAATGGCTAGTCTGGGCTCATGATTCACAATTTCCTAAATCCTCTCAAATAGGCAATAGCTGGCCTCAGTGAGCCGTAACTCCCATAACCCTTTCTAAGTGGCCTAGGCCTGGTACTAGCAGCAGCTATCCCAGATTCACAGCTTGGCTTAGCCTGGGAATCTCCAAACCCAGCACAAGTAACAACCATCTCAGATTGCTTTATAGCTCATGCAGGGTGCCCCTGGGAAGAATACCGATGGGGATGGACCTTGGCTAGCACCACCTGGGAAACCCCAGAGCCTGCAGAACCAGTGGACAGCTACAGACCATGTCTGAGCACCACCAACTTGCCCCTGTACAACTGACCCTCCACGGAGGGCAGAGGTTGGTAGTCCTTGGACACAGCCAGTCCTTGAAACTGACTGGCCTAGGTAAACCTTTCTCCTTTACCTGCCAACAGCAATCAAGACTCAACTACAAGAGGAGGCTGTACACAGCCCACATGAAGAGTGTACCTCAAGTACTCAGTTTGGATGATGGGGGAGGTTTTGCCACTGGATCCTATAGGACACCTACTACATTAGGCCATGCTATAAGACAGGAAGTAGTAGCAGCTCTACCTAATACATAGAAAATACAGGGAGGCTGCCAAAATCAGGAGATAAAGAAACATAGCCCAAATGAAAGAACAGATTAAAACTCCAGAAAAAGAGCTAAACAAAATGGAGATAAGCAATCTATCAGATGCAGAGCTCAAAACAATGGTTTTAAGGATGCTCAAGGAACTTAGTGAGGACCTCAACAGTATATAAAGATCCAGTCAGAAACAAAGGATACATTAATTGAAATAAAGAACAATTTACAAGGAAACTATAGTAGAGTGGATGAAGCTAAGAATGAAATCAATTAATTGGAACATAAAGAAGCAAAAAATAACCAGTCAGAACAACAAGAAAAAAAAATAAATTAAAAAATGAGGACAGTTTAAGCAGCCTCTGGGTCAACTTAAAGCAGTCGAACATTCACCTCATAGGGATGCCAGAAGGAGAAGAGAAAGAGCAATTGGAAATCGATTTGAAAAAATAATGAAAGAAAACTTTCCTAATTTGGTGAAGGAAATAGACATGCAAGTCCAGGGAGTACAGAGTCCCAAACAAGAGGGATGCAAAAAGGCTTACTCTTAGACACATCATAATTAAAATGCCAAAGGTTAAAGATAAAGAGAGAATCTTACAGGCAGCAAGAGAAAAGCAGTTAGTTACCTACTGGGGAGCTCCCATAAGACCGTCAGCTGACTTCTCAAAAGAAACTGCAGGCAAGAAATATTCAAAGTGATGAAAAGCAAGGACTTATTGCCAAGATGGCTCTCCTCAGTGAAGCTATTATTTAGAATTAAAGTGCAGATGAAGAGCTTCTCAGACAAGAAAAAACTAAAGGGGTTCATCAACACCAAATCAGTATTATATCAAATGTTAAAGGATATTCTTTAAAAAGAAAAAATTGAAAATATGAACAATAAAATGTAAATTAATACATAGCTATTAACTATTGAATCAAAAAAACAAATAAACTAAGAAGTGGAACAGAAACTCCTAGAAAACAGAACATTTTGATAATGTTGACAACTGACAGATGTGTGGGGCAATGAGTCAAATAGGGGAAGGGATTAGGAAGTACAGATGGGTCCTGGCTGGGTGGTTCAGTTGTTTGGAGTGCAGTCCTGTACACCAAAAAGTCTGAGGGTTTGATTCCCAGTCAGGGCACATACTTGGGTTGCAGGTTCGATCCCCACTTAGGGTGTGTGCAGAAGGCAACAGATCGATGGCTCTCTCTCTCTGTCTCTCCTCCCCGCTCCCTGCTCCACCTTTCTCTCTCTAACGTCAGTAATCATATCCTCAAGTAAGAATTTTTTTTAAAAAAGTACAAATGGTTGTTACAAAATAGTCATGGGGATGTAAAGTATGGCATAGGGAATATGTTCAATAATATTCTAATAACTATATTTGGCATCAGATTGGTATGAGATTTGTTGGGATAATCACTTAGTAAGATATAATGTCTAATCACTGGGCTGTACAACTGAAACTAATATAATATTGTATGTCAATTATAATTGAAAAATAAAACAAAAATTTAAAAAAAGAGCCCTGGCTGGTATAGCTCAGTGGATTGAGCACAGGCCTGTGAAGCAAAGGGTCGCCGGTTCGATTCCCAGTCAGGGCACATGCCTGGGTTGCAGGCCAGGTCCCCAGTGGGGAACACATGAGAGGCAACCACACATTGATTCTCTCCCACTCTTTCTCCTTCCCTTCCCCTCTCTCTAAAAATAAATAAATAAAATATTTAAAAAAAATTTAAAAAAAGTATTCAAACTAGAAAAAAATACCTAGTACATGTTGTATTTGTCATGTGCTAGGCCATGTTGTAAGTGTAAGCACTTGATGTGTAATCTCATTTAATGCTCACAATATCCCTGAGATGGGTGTAATTATTTCTATTTTATTCATAAAGGAATTGAGGCTAGCTTAAACAATTTGCTTAAATTCACATTGCTTGTAAGTGGTAGAGCTAGCATTTCAACTGCTGTGCGCATGAATAAATGGTAATGGGAATGAGTGTGGAGGGGAAGAATGTCTCCAGTCTCAGAGGAAAGAAAGGCTGGCTATTGCCTGGAGTGGGTGGCCTGCTGGCTCCCAGTGGCAAAAAGGAAAAGAGAAGGAAATAACAGCAAGTTGTTAATACAGAAACCATCATTTCCCCAACTGCAAGGCTTGCAGTTTCTGCACCTGGTACATTGCTGACTCATCTACCTGAATCATTTAGTCAGCTTCATTTGTTTGCAAGGACTGCTAATTACCTCACTGGACTAATTTCAACTATCAATAAAGAATGTAATAAATCATTAAAGATAATGGTTAATAAGGAGAAACAATTTTGACTATTTAGCTTGCATTGATCCTTGATATAAAAAGATTAATTTTATATTCTATTTTTACCCTTACAGGCAGCCATTAACCATTGCTTTTGGCAGAGTTGAGCTGAGCTGGTTTTTCATTAAAAACTTGGCATTAATCTTATCATTGAATTCTTGCTGTGATATCTCATTCCAGGAATAGAAAAATATTGTGACTTACCAAGAAAGCACAACAAGACAAATGTTACCTTTTTAATAAAAATCATTGCAGCATAGCTTTGAAGCACATGCAGTTTTAGTGGTATTACTGGATTTTAATCTTTTTTAATCTACCCAGATACACATTCTTCTTATTCCTGTTAAGTTAGAGCAATCTCTTCTTCTCTTAGAACTGTAGGAAGTGTGTGTAATTTAATGGGGATACCGTATCAAAATTATCTGATGTGTAATGCATAACAATAGAATTATTTTGTGTTTCAGGAATTCACATCAAAGCATAGGTAATATTTTAATGGTAATGTCCATTTGAATGTTCTCAGAACAGTGCTGTTTTTCATAGCTTTTAATTTATTGTTATGTTTTTGTTATGGCCAGTTAAAGCCATATAGCAGGAAATACTCATATGTTCTAGTCATGTTAATCCATCACACACCAGGATTGTATTATTGTATAGTGCATATACATGTGAAATCTGGACATTTTAATGGGAACATTTTCATTTCAACAGTATAATAGGAACAGTGCATTTTGTGTCAAAACACATGTGTGGAAGAGAAAACCAGAACCATACTACAGAATTATGACATTTTAAGACTGGAACCAAATGAAAAATAAACACTAATCTAAAGTTTTATCAGTTAAGCAAATTTTATCTGTGAGAATATTTTGCCTATTCTGAAAACATTAAAAACATATACGACAAAAACCACAAAGCAAGTATCAGAATCCTATCTTGTCATGAAGGAAATGGACTATTTAACCCAAAATATGAATTTAAAAGTATTCTCTACTCTTGAATTTGAAAGAATGGGAAGTATTGTGCAAATGCAATAGTGTTCCTATGTTTTATTTCTCCATTCACTGATTCTGGGAATAGGCCAGGAGCTACATTTTATTACCACTTCATAAATGAACCTGGCTTGTTTCACCAAGCTTTTCCACATATTTTTAAGCTGTCTCTAAGGTTCCAGCTGATACCCAACTGGTTGGAAAGCATAGAATGCAAGTGAAGAATAGTGAACTGGTATTTATCCTTTCCCTGGTGGTTGATGGGAAACTCTTCCTTTATGCAATCAAGCAATAAAATCTTACTCTGCTGTTGTCTGAAGGGATCTAATGAAATATAGAGAACCAAGGACATTACTGTTTTTTTTCCTGTTCATGTATCTTTTAGTTGTAAGTAATAAAAGGCTTAAATTGTTCATGGAAGAAACTAGTTTATTGCAAAGCTGCTCCCATTATTTTATGAAGTTCAAGGACAGAAAGTGAAGTTGAAAAACAAGGTGTTCTCTCTGTACCATTTTCCTCTGCATGTCGGTACCTCTTTGCTGCCTCTGTGTATACATCTTAACCCGTGGTTTGAAATGGCCCCATCCAAGTCACAGCTTTATGGCCGCTTACCTCCAGTGCCCACAAATGACTGCTAAGTTTCCAGAGTTTCTTCTGGAGAGGGAGGGAGGGATAGAGGGAGAGAGTGAGGGGCAGAGAGAGAGGAAAAGAGAAAGAGAGAGAGAAAGAAAAAGAGAGAAAGAACACACATTTGATAGTATGGTAGAGCCAATGAGTGAGAGCCTCCTTTGTCCTCTGTGCTGTGACAGTGTGGTTAGATTGTGGATTCAATGGAAATAGATGGTGATAGCATGTTTCATGTAATCGTACCCTCTATGCCTGCAAACATGGTGTAGACACTAAATGGTAGCTAGAGATCTGAGCTAGGGTTAACTAGTAGTTCTGAATAAATTCTGAGAGAAAGAAGGACTTGAATCGATTTATGAAGGATGAGTAGAAAGTGGCTCATGTGAAGGAAGGCAGACTAAGCCAGACTGGGGGAGTGGTGAGAGCAAAGGCTATAGATTGGAACCTATAAAGGAACTTGGCAGAAGGGTGATTAAGAGTGAGGGAAGAGGACGATCTGTATGAAGATATTGTGAGCTTGGAAAGGAAGGCTTTATGGAAAGCCTTGGGTAATAAGCTATGAAGCTTTTACCTATCTGTGAGGACACATTTGAATTTTTGTTGTTGTCATTGTTTTTGCATATATGTGTGCATGTTAGCAGGTAGTGGCTATTAATCAGAGGTGTGCTGCTAAGTGTTTAACAGATAACTCTCCAAAATAAAAATGTATGTGTACATAGTAATTCATTATAAATTTTACTGATACAAGGGATATGGAACACGCAATTTACAAATAATAAAAATATAGAATACCCTGTATTATAATTGTATATCTCAGAAAGCTTTCATTGATTTTTGCCAAACTCTTGCGTCTTTTGCCATGTTTAGAGTTCAACCATGGAGTACAACTCCACATGGAGTTTCATTACAACCTGCTAATTCTTTTCCCAATAAATTTATTGTCATTATGTCTAACATGTGATCTACTGGTAAAGTATTTCTTACATCAATACATTCTTCAAAGTGAAAACTTTTTCAGCTTCAGTAGCAATTGTAAATGTGCATAATTTATTAGCAGACACAAAATTCCTGAAAATTTAAGAATTGGCCCTGTGACCCAGGATGAGCTGACTCCAGCAAATAGCTGCTTAGTCTGTGAGTGGTGTTGGAATCTCAATGTCGATGCAAAGAAAAGTTGCATGTGGGAAAATCTGCAAAAGAATCAGGGGGATTTGATTGGACATGGGAGCACAATGGAGCGACAGAGACTTCAAGAACCCATGCTTGGCTGAGGGGTTAATATGACACCATGACAGAAAAGGGATATGAAAATCTATTCATGGAACTCCAATTGTCTAATCAGTTAGCATGTGATACTTTTTTAAAAATTCATTTATTCAACAAATATCTTTGGGAGAGTAAATGCAAAAGAGGAAAAGCTAAACATTCTACATGCTTTACAGACTATTTTTCTAATTAATCATTGAAGTCACTACAGTTCAAAAGTAGATGTAAATAATTATTGATTTCTATTAAATTAAGCTTCTCATCTCAGCTTTTAGTGATGACCTTACTCACACATTCTTCCTGAAATGGCACCCTCACTGGACTCTGAGCCATCCCAAGGCAAAATCTGTTTTGCTTTCATCCTGCGTTCCCAGCATCTAGCTCAGTATTTGGCTCATACTGTTCAATAAATGTGGGCTGTGTTAAGGAGTAAAGGATCTATAATTGGCTCCATGAAAGAGAAAGGCGATGAAAAGGGGCAGACTAGTTGACTTCAGTCCTTAGCCTTGCCAAGAGTAGATGTTGACCAGCGCTAAATCTAGAGAGGCGATTTATTATTCCTGTTAAATCCCAGGGAAGTCTGTCAGTCTATAAGGAAGTCTATAGGGAAAATTCACAATAAAAGTATGTGGCTTCACACTGATATTTCACTCTCCTCCAGAGTGAAAACTCTAGCAGTCATTGGATGTAGAGGAACTCTTGAATTCCAAACCCTGGAACTAAGGATGTGGATTAAGAGACTTGTGTTAGACATTGATATAGCTATAAATACTTAGCCAAAACTAGGCAGAACAATTCCTTCTGCAGCATACAATGTACATACCATATGCTTCCTACATTTTTTTAGCAATTGGACTCTTCTGTTTTTATTAATGACTGTATTCAGAATAAGGACAAGGGGGATTATAAAAGATTATTCATTGGAGCAGTGGCATTTACAGAATTTTCAAAGAAATGTAAGTAATGACATTTTATATACAGACTGTTTCTCATTTAATCATGTACATAATGAATTCTGCATGAGGAATATGAGAGGCCCTCTGTGAATTGATTGTGTTCCCAAAATTCACTTGTAAACAATAATTTGCAATATGCTAGATAGTTTTGCACAGAAACGGTATTACATATAGTTTTTAGTTCCCCCACACCCATCTACAGAACCTGATTGTGCTCAGTACCTGAAGTCTATGAAAGCATTGATGATATTATCCACAAGGGGTGGGGGGCTCACTGTGGTCTGTGGGCCAAGTCTCGTCTGCCTCTGCAAATTGTGTAAATACAATTTTATTGCAACACAGCCGTCCTTATTCATTAGTGTGTTTTCTGTGGCTGTTCTAGGGCCACATTGGCAAAACTAAGTAGTTGCAACAGAGATCTTTTGGCCTGCAAAGCTTAACTTTCCAAAGAAAATTTTTGCCTCTTCTTGGATAGTTTTTAATTAGTCCTTAACACAGCAAGGAAGAATGCGTTGTGAGGAGTTTCATTCCGAGTTTCGACTATGAAGTTCAAGAATGTATTTTCCTCTATCAGAGCAGTTTACTGGCTTATTGTGGTTGGTAGCTTCTGCTTGTGTTTCCCTGCCCCACCAGTACGTGATTGGTATAGCTTCACCTGGCAGGAATTGGTTCACAAATTCTAAGGAGAGGACTCTAGTAGGGCATAGGCTAGAGACATAAAGAGAGTCAGGCAGGGTTATATCTTCTGATATTTCAAGTCCTTTCGAGAAGTGAGGACATGTGGCTGGATTCAGGGAAATTGCCTTCTGTTGGGGTTAGTGATAAAGGAGTCACTTGCTGGGTTGAATCTTCTCTGCTTCCTTCTTTCCCTCTCACTACCCCTGCTCCCACCATTAGCCTCTCTGCCTCTCTGTCCCTGCCTACCGTAGATCTGTGGTGATGTCCCTTGTGGACATGAGTTGAAAGTTAAAATATCTTGTCTTGTGCAGGAGCCAGTAGACCAAGAATGGAAGAGTTAAAGAGGGCATCATAGGCAGCTACGAGGAAAGGGGATTCCACAACCACCAGGGTATATCAATTTATTAGGGAGGAGAGATAAACATAAATGAGGTCTTGCCTATCCTGTGTTACACTTTCCTAAGCTATTCCGTATTGTCTGTTAGTTTCTGTTACACTGACAGTGTTCTTGCTACATCCTGACACTTATGTTAGGTTTGCATGGCCAGCAGGGTGCTGGGCCTTCTCTATGCTCTGAGGAGCTGCCTTCTCCTTCTCAGGCAGCTGCTCCTCCTTATTCTTATAAATAATCCTCAAAATCTCATCTTTAAATGATTAAGTTCCTCTCGACTTTGTGTGTGTGTGCTTATACCTCTCATTCTAGATTATCTCCCTAGACCGTTACATACACCTCACGGCTTCAGCTGCCCTCTACAAACTCATAACTCAGTAAGTCTTGTTGGGACTTATCTTCTGAGCTTCAGACCTGGATATCCGACTGCTTACTTGAAAGCATTTCCATTGGCTGACTCTTGTTTTTTACCCTACTCGTCTATCATAACCTCTCAGTGAATGTCTCCACCATGATGGAATTTCTCAGTCCACAAAATCCTGTGTTAATCTTGTCCCTTCTCTACTCCTTATCTCCTGTATCTAATCATGAACATGAAGTCCAGTGGGTTTCTTCTACATATTATTGTAAATCCATCTATATCTTTTTATTTGCACTGTCACCACCTTGGTCAAAGTAGTGGCATTTCTTCTCAGGAATATAACACAGCTTGTTATCTGGTCCACATGAAGCCACTCTTGGCCCTAATTAGGTTATTTTTCTACTTGAAACTTTAATGACTTCATTTTTTTTAAGTCTAATATTGTGAATGCTACCTACAATGACCTACCTGATCCTTATACAGACTTTTCCACGTCCTCCCACATGTCATTCGTCTACCTTTGCTTCTGTTGTTCCCACTGTTGAGAAGGCCCTCATTTTCCTATCCTTCACCTAGACAATCTGCAGGCATTTTTCTTGGCAAAAATGAAGTCATATTTCTAATGAGAATGGTTCCAAAATGATGAGACTAGGTGAAGTACCCCCAGATTTCCCATGTGCAGGTGTAATCACAGTTGTGATGACATAAATTAGCCCATGCTTATGTAAAAATCTGTCAGCTGCACTAAAATATAACCACTAGGAAAAGGAGGGCTGTATACATCTAACTTAGGGCTATGTTTTCATGTCCTAGCACAACTACTCTATAAATATTGAAAGACATTAATTACTGACTGGTTGATTGGATGAATGAGTTCATTTAACACATTCAATTTTACATAAGATATTTATTGTTGTCACCATTCATGATAACTAAGTAAAGCCAAGTTTTAAATCTAAAACTTAGATATCAGACCCTCAAACCATGCACTGCAATGCACTGCAAAGAAGGATTAGAGTGTATTTGTTTTCCTCCTTGTTTCTCATTGCCATGTATAATGAAAACTTGATGAGGCCCAGCTACTAGATCCTAGGTGAAGGAAGGACAAATCAATATGTAACAGTGTTTTGGATGTTAAGGGTCAAATTGCATAATGTATACCTTATTACCCTTATATAGGTAATGGCTTCACTGGATATCATTCTTTTATTTTAGGCCACTTTGTCAGACTATTATTATTTTTAATTCACTCACATATAAAATAAAGAAATGGCCTAATGATGAATACTTGATCCCCAAATCATGAAATCAATTTTAATATGGTTGGAAGATTTAATATTTTCTTAGTGTGGTGAGATTGATGAAGTCCTGCTAATGAATATATTGATGAGATTGAAGGAGAATGGGCTCAACGGTCTTTTGTCACCAGTGAGATGAACCCTGCAATACAAACCACAAAGTAGGTAAAAAGATAGTATTAAAGCAACTAAGTGTAAAAAGTTAACACTCTTTTTAAAAAATTTCAGCACTGTGCATTTTTATATAGATAACAAAATAGACTAATTTTCTCAGAAAATTTATTTAAAATCAATATTTATCTCTATCTTAAAAGTACTCTATGAGTCTGTTTATTTTCTTTCTCATTCAGAAATTATAAACACGAAAACTCCTTTCCTGATATGTCAATGGAAAATATTTTATTTCAAATAATTTATTGAAAAATGGACTAAAATATCTGTCGACCAAGTAAAATTAAGAAATGTAAAAATTAACTCTTCTATAAAAAATATTTATAAAAACATTCATATTTTAGAGGCAATTTTGAATACAAATATTACAGTTTCAAAAGATACTTTCCTCTTCATGTCTACCTATCAAGCTGTATTCCCATGTTAACCAGCTTGAAGACAGATATTAATTGTATGCCCAATTTGTAATGCATCAGTTTAGCACTATCGATCTGCTAAAAAATGAAAGTAAACTAAGCGAAAGCCAGTTTCAATACCAAAGGAATGGTACATTGATCCCATCTGACAGTGCTTTGTCTACAGATCAGTGTGCACCTGCAGCACGGACCAGTTAAGAGTGAAGCAGCGTGGACAGAGGTCAGGGAAGAAACGGGCCCCCAAGATTATTGGAGACCGTGAAATGAACATATCTCCAAGTTCATCTGAGAGCTGTTTAGAAAGGAATTCATTAGGTTTACTGAGCAAAAAAAAAATCACAACCTAAATATTTAGTGACTTACATACCATACCAGGATCATAGGACCACTCTGAGAAAACCAAGACTCACTTCTTAATCAAGAATGACTTTGTAGTCAGTTTGTGAGATAAAGATTTTATATAAACTCAGTTTTGCTCTAATTTCACTATATCTTTTCTATTAAAAAAACTTTTTTTCAACTCCCTGTATTAAACACTTGTCATATTCAAATATCCCCAAGTCCAGAATTCTGTGATAACTTCCTTATTTTAAACCCTGATAGTTGATCTATATAATCCACTGGGAATCAAAAGACTTCTTTATCTTTTGGTCATCTTCAGGTTTTATTAGATGAGGCATTCGTTCTTTCAAATTGACAACAAAATTTAATGTGGAACACATAATGACTTATTCTTTCTGTACATCTCATGTCTTTTGTGATATTTTGGTACCATTAGGTTGACCCCTTCCCAACAGAACCATTTATTCAGCTTATAATCTAATTAGCTCCATACAGACCTCAACTTTTGAATATTGATTCATTCCTTTTAAAATATCTTTTCTTTATTACTTCGAGCATGTGCCTGTATTATGACTTTGGATTTAATTCTCCAATTAATGTTTATCCTGCAGCCATGCTTGGTTTTAGAGAATAGAATGTGATTTGTCATACTGTTTCTTCTTGGGTTTGCGAATCTGGATCTTTATACCTTCTGAATCTTTTTAAGTTTCAGATTTTAAAAACCAAAATATTTCATGCCGGGCTGATGGAATTTGGGGAGCTGGAAAAATACTCCCTAGTATAATCACTAAGTTGTAATTCATCCGATTGCCAGCATTCTTCCTCTGCCCACCATGGAGTAAAGTGTAATATGCTGTAATGAAATACATAAATATGAAAAATATTCTCACTACATAGTTTTTACCACTATATTATAGAATCAGAGAAGACTATCTGCAATGTTATAGCTTTGGAAAAAATAGCCTACCACAAACTTTTTTCCCCACTTTGTCCTTAGAAGATTTTATTTTCTAGGACCTCTTACATTTTAAGAGCAAAACTAGCTATTGGCCTATATCAACAGTGTTACTTTAAGAATAAAAATACTTTATTTTATGAATTATTCAAGTTAGCATGTCTGGGGATTTTTGGAGGTTCTAATATGGTCATATGTGACCTCCTGAGATGATTAAAAAGAAACACAGAAACTAATGTATGTGTAGAAATACTGTATTTCAGAATAAAATAATATATAAAATAATCACATTATCTCCAAAAAGTATATGCAATTTGAGTTTCCTTATTAAGATATTATCTTTGTTTTTAAAGCCAATTTAAGTGTCTCTTTTAATTCAAAAACCTAAGGAATAAGGAAAAAAAAACAACTATGACAGGTTATATCCCAAAGAAATACCTGCTAACGCTAAAGTTCAGTAGCTACACAGTAACCATGTTTGTTCATCCTCTTGGTCCATGCAACTTATTTTACTGTTAAGAAGTATGAGTCCTTCATACAAGCAACTATTGGATGATGATATATGTATGGTTTTCTACTTTTACATACCTTCTGATGATGGTCTTCAAGAAATATTAGTAATATTAGTATAATTAAGTTGCAATTATAATTCATGCAAGAAAATATGTCCATGGATTCCTTTCATAATCTAAATCTCCTGTAATTCACAGTTATCAAGGGATGACAGGTTCTTATTTTTAACTGCTCAAGTGGCCCATCCTGTGGCGAGAGCACAAACCCAGTTCACCAGTCATTGGCCTGTCAGCATTGAAGTTCTTTGAATAATTAACAAATTATTCTTATTTTAAATTTGTGATTTCTAAATTTTTGTCCATAATATGAGGATTTAGTCGTTTTAATTTGATACTATTTCAAATAAGCTTAGAATGTTATTGTACCATATTTTCTTTCATTTTACAAACTTGTGCTTGATAACTGAAATTATAATGTGACCAGGGCCATATATTTAAGATTTTAGATAGTAATCAAAGGGATAAGCCATTACATTTAAATAGAGTGACTATTATTAACTTATGTACTAAACTGTATAATAGTTTACTTTTTATAAGTTAGCAAGAGAAATACTGTATTTTTCAGAATATAAGACAACTTCCCTCCCCAATTTGGGAGGAAAAATGGTTGTTAATGCTGCTGTTCTGTTTACATTTACATTGGTGAAATATTATGTTGTTTATGTTATTAAATATTTTACCACACTTTTGCTTCAAAATTTTTTCCTATTTTCTTCCGCTAAAACCTTGGTGTGTCTTATTGTCTAAAAAATATGGTACACAGTTTTAAGTACTTTCTATTAAAGCATCTAATTTTAGTTTATTTCTTTGTTTCTGATTCTTACGGTAAAAAGTATTTGCATAGAACTGAGGCATGTCTAAGCTTTCAAGTGACACAGAACTATAAAACTCCTCTATTAATTATAATTATAATCATCCATCACAACCTGACAGATAAGTGAGAATATTTGACATTGTTTCCACAATGTAGCATAGAAAATGGCTGGCTGTTTTTATTTGTTGATCAAAGAAAATCTGCTTTGAAGATGTCTACGGTGAAATATGGCAGTCTTTGTGAACATTCTGTCTTCTGGCCAGTTTGTTCTTGATCTTAGTATTTGAATGCCAGAACTTGTAACAGTTGGAAGCCTAGACATTGCAGCATGCAAATTGGAATAATAAATAAAATGTTCTGGTATGGAAATGAAAACCTATCTTAGAGCAATTAAAAAACAATTGAAGATTTGGTTTACCTCATGATGTAGGGTGTCTGGGAGATTAACACTGTCTTAGAACACCTCCTCCTCTTTCATAGACACTCAATTTCAGACACATTTTCACCCTCAATTGGTCCAGGAAATGCAAACACACTCTCCCTCTCTGTCTCTCCCTGTCTGTATCCGTGCTCATCTCTGAAGGGTTGAGCAAAGGCAGCAGTGACAAGATGGTCAAGTAGGATTAGCAATTTTCCAAACTGCTGCCTACCCAGACTGATATCCTAGCATTTCATATATATATATATATGAAAAAAGTGTATATCTGAAAAAATATGCATATGGCTAAAGGAAAGTGACGTGCACAGGAATGTATTATTATGTGTCATATATAATTTATTACCTTAGCATTCATAGATATTTCTATTGTATACAAATCAATGGCATTATTATGTATTAACCATTTACATTATAACCATTTAAAAATATTTCTTTTATCTCACTAGTTCTAAAACTAATGAACGACAGCCCGATTTGACCCACACACTGTTATTTACAGATATCTCAACTATACTTTTATACTTAACTGTACTTTAAAAAAATACATTCAAAAGGAGATACATTTCTTTTGTAGATGATGTGTTACTATGTGATCATAGGAAACTAAATAATGCATACTGGTTTTACAAGAAAAATTGAAATAGTTTCTTGAAGTAGTATTACCTGTAGAGATATTAAATTGGTAATGTTCTTTACTGCCAAATTAATTTAAAATAAATGCATCCTCACTAGTTAATGGGAAAGACAAAATCAAGAACACTATATATTATTTATTTTATTTTTTACTCAAAATACAATATGTTTCTTAAACCTCAAAACTATATTTTCTTTTTTATTATATTTTTTCATTACTATTTATGCCCCTAATAGCCCCTCCTGTCCATGATCACCACCCTGCTGTCCATGTCCATGAGTGCTTTTTCCCCTTTGCTCAATCCTTTCACCCCCGAAGTCCACCTTCCCAGCTGTCATCCTGCTCTGTATGAGTCTGTCTCTATTCTGCTTCTTAGTTCAGTTTGTTCATTAGATTTCATGTATCAGTGAAATCATAAGGCATTTGTCTTTCTCTGACTTGCTTATTTCATTTTTGCATAATAGAACATCATATACATATTTTTTAAACTCATACAATTACCATCAGCTTTGGCAGCTAATTTTTTAATGTTATTTAAATACAATAGAACATTCTATTTATCATTATCTGTTAGCCATTAAGTGTATAGCACAAAAATGAATGATATCTTGTAAGTCATTAAGAAGCAATTAATGTCTTAAAATTTCCAGGATCTGGACTCATCATTTTATTGAAATAGCACTCTACTTTATCTCCTTTGCTCAGGATTTGAACATGATGATCAAGGAAATATATTAAAATATGAGCAATATGTAATTTGCAAAAGAAAGTAATATGAGCATTTTTCTCATTGCATTGAATCTGTATTTTTATCAAGCTGCATACTTTTGTGGCCTCTTATCATATAAATTACTCTTTTTGGTACCCAAATTAGCTTTGGAAAAGATGGACTGCATTTTTCTCTTCTCTTATCCTCTGGTGTATGCTGAAATAAATCCTAATGATGTTCATGGTAGAATAGAATAAGATCCACAGAAGAATGTCTTTGCTAAGCATGAACGGTTCCTTGCATTAATACAATTCCAGGGGAGACAGCATCTTCACCATCCCAGTCAGGAGCGCAGGACAACTGTCTAAGGCAAGGGTGGCAATCAGTTGGGGGAATTAAGTTTTCTTGCACATTTTCCGCTTCTTTCCCCCCCTCCTATTTTCATCTCATATTCTTTTATATCCTCCTTCTCTTCTCTTCTTTCCTAAGAAAATTATTTTCATAGAACCTTTCATGTCCCAACATGTTTTAGATCATTTCTAGAAACTCCTATATATGTACTGTATTCTGTAAGTGCCTTTTTCAGCTCTCTTGAAAAATAATTGACAAATAATATTATACAATATTTAAAGTGTGCAACATAATTATCTGATATACTCTAAACTGACCTTTGCCCAAGGTAAACACACTTTGGTCTGGAACTGGTCCAGCAGGCAGCTGGGTGATATTTTTTTGAGAAAATGATGTAGCAAAAGGATGTACAAATGAAAATGAAATTTTTACTTAATCTATTGTTTTAAAATCATAACATACTTATTAACCCATGGATTCAATGTGAGAAACGAAGACTATAAATAGGGCCAAAATGCACAAGTTCTTTCCACTTAGGTGTTTGCTGTAACAACCAAAAATAATTAGTTCCATAAAATGACAATTGCTGATACCTCTAACTTTCTTGTTATTGTTTTTACTTTGTCTTTATATATGATACATTTTTTTGATCATTTGGTCAATTTAAAAAGCCTAATTTGTCATAGTAATTTTCCATAGTAATATACTTATTGAATTCAGAACTTTTTCCCTGTGATTACTTTCATATGTCATTTTACATCTTTTATACTGAATGGCAAAATTCACCATGACTTGATCTAAATAAAAGATAAATATAAGTAATGCCTAATGACCATTCTTCAAATAAACATGACAAATGTTGCATTTATAGTAATAAATATTTCTTTTTATAATGAGCTGTGCATATGGTTTTAGTAGTTATAATGTGCATTGAACAAATATCTCAACCAATGTATATGGGTCAGGGCCTGATAAACAGAAGCCATCTTTTTATTCTATTAGAAGCAATGTAAGCAATAAAAGGCATAACTCACTGTGACTACAATAATGTAAACTTTTAAGTGCTTCCTAAGTTCTGTCCTTGGATAAAATGTCTTAAAATGTTCTTAAATCTCATTACCTGTGTGAAAGCCCAGTTTTATTTGTCTTTATTACTTCTTTCAGAGAAAGAAGGAGTGTTTCAGCCTAGAATACAATTTCTAATATTGATCAGTTTCAGCTAGGTCCCTTTTTCACTCCCACTGTTGTGATCTGTCCTGGAAATGCCTGCTTGAGAAGCATTTGGAGTGAGGGCAACAGAGGTAGGGAAGGCTCTCGAACTGACCTCCTGGAACTGAGTTCCAGGAAGAGCCCTGAGTCTACCTTCTTTTCTTCTTTGCCTCTCAAATTTCCCCCTTTTCTTGCTCTATGTCTTTTCTAATTTTCCAAAATCTGTGCCATTCTTCCTGGCAAAGATTTTATATTGAGTCTGGAAAATCTTCAGTGGAGAAGATACCAGTGAAATGTGTAGCATTGTAGATAGAGGATTATTGTACGTGTCATCCTGGCCTTGTCAACATTTTGTCTTTCATTTTGCATCTTGACCCAGGTGACCGTCATTCTCCAACTGGTTTTAAAACAGAGCAGCTCTTTCTCACTTTTTTCTTTGCTTTGAGTGTTGTATTCTTTAATTCAGGGAACATATTTTGTAGTCTGCTGTGCAAAACATGATGTTTTCAAGAGTGACATGAATGTGTGCTTGTGTGTATTACATAAGGTAATATATAGAATAAAGTAAAATAGGATAACAGCTGTGTTACAAATACCAAGCCTTTATTCAACATTGTTGTAAAACAATGCTTTAAAAGGGTTTTGGGGGGGATTAAAAATAAGAGACACTAAGAAAATATGTATCTCTATGTATGAATTTAAATAATGAAAGAATTCCTTTATAAAATGAGTTTCACTGCATCAGAGACCAGTATTCCAAAGACATCTGTGTGAGCAAGGCCTTTGGGATCAACCTGAAGAAAAATGATCACCAAGAGGAAAAGTTGCAAGTTAAATGTCTTTGGATAGGTTTTCAAAGTGACTTTTTTGACTCCTGTAGAAAGCTAACTGCTAGTCTGTAAATTTTAAACATCAATTTTGGTGAATAAGTTTAAAGATACTGGAAAAATAATACTACTTGATTATTCTGTTTA
>PVKM010018854.1:0-24706 GCA_004027735.1 Carollia perspicillata | reverse complement strand
ATTACAGCATCTGGAACCAGGCAGACGTTTCCCAACAACCTTAAATGTAAATGGCTTAAATGCTCTGACCAAAAGACATATGGTAGTTTAATGAATAGGAAAACAAGACCCATATATATGCTGCCTCCAAGAGACCCATCTCAGATCAAAAGGTACACACAGTCTAAAAGTAAAAACATGGAAAAGATATTTCATGCAAATGGAAAAGAAAAAAAAAGCTAGGGTAGCAATACTTATATCCAACAAAATAGACTTTAAAACCAAGGCAAAGAAGGACACCACACAATGATAAAGGGAACCAACCAACAAGAGGATATAACCCTAGTAAACATGTATGCACACAACATAGGAGCACCTAAGTATGTAAAGCAAATCTTGATGGACATAAACGGAGAGATTGACAGAAATACAGTCATAGTTGGGTGTTTTAACACACCATTGACTTCAATGGATAGATCTTCCAGGCAGGAAATCAACAAAGAGACAGCTGCCTTAAATGACACACTAGATCAAATGGACTTAATAGATATCTTCTGAGCATTTCACCCCAAAGCAACAGAATATACACACTTTTCAAGTGCACACAGAACCTTTTCTAGGACAGACCACATGTGAGGACAAAAAATAAGTCTCAATAACATTAAGATGATTGAAATCATATCAAATGTCTTCTCTGACCACAATGCTATGAAACTAGATATCAATCACAAGAAGAACAGTGACTGTAATTGAACAACAATTAAAAAAGTTGTAACTAAAAGTGAAAAAATAAAAGAACAGTGAAAACACTCAAAGACACGGAAACTAAATATCATGTTATTAAGCAATGAATAGATCAACAATGAGATCAATGAAGAAATCAAAATACACCTTGAAACAAATGAAAATGAGGACACGACAATCCAAAATCTGTGGGACACAAGGAAAGTAATACTGAGGGAAATTCATAGTGTTATAGGCCTAGCTCAAAAAGCAAAAACAAAAAAAGCTTAAATAAACAATCTAACTTTACACTTGAAGGAACTTGAAAAAGAACAACAAACAAAGCCAAAAGTAGATAGAAGGAAGAAATAATAAAGATCAAAGCAGAAATAAATGAAATAAGAGTCTAAAAAAATATGAAACATCAGTGAATCCAAGAGCTGTCTCTTTGAAAAAGATAAACAAGATTGGCATACCTTTAAACAGACTCATCAAGAAAAAAAGAGAAAGAACCCAAATGAATAAAATCAGATATGAAAGAGGAGAAATAATAGCTGACACTAAAGAAGCACAAAGGATTGTAAGAAAATATTATGAACAACTATATGCCAATAACCCGGATAGCCTGCATGAAATGGATAAACTCCTAGAAACATACAATCTTCCAAAACTAAATCAATCTCACCTATAAATGTAACCTAATAAACAAAACAAACAAATGAGCAAAATAGAACCAAAGACTTGGAAATGAAGAACAAACTGACAGTGACAAGAGGGGAGGAGGAAGGGGGACAAGAGGGGAAAGAAGGGGAAGTGGCAAGCAAAGAAACACAAATAAAGGACTCATGTGGTGAGTGTGGAATTGACTGTGGGAGTAGTGGGGATGGGGTTTGTGTGAGCAATGGGGAAAGAGGTGGGACAACTGTAACTGAACAAAAACAAATTTAAATGAAAGAAAAATCCCCTCCCAAAATTACACCTTATGAAATTGAAGCAGTAATAAAAAATCCCAACAAAAGCCTTGGACTGGATGGCTGCATGGGGGAATTTTACCAAAATTTCCAAAAAGAACTAAAATCTCTGCTTCCCAAACTATTTCATAAAATCAAGAGGAAGGAAGACTCCCAAACTCATTTTATGAAGCCTTCATTATCTAATTCCAAAACCAGATAAAAACATTACAGAGAAAGAAAATTATAGGTCAATATCTCTGATTAACATAAACACCAAAATCCTCAATAAATTATTAGCAAATCGAATACAGCAATGCATCAAAAACATCATACACCATGATCAAATGGGATTTATTCCAGAAATGCAAGGCTGGTCCAACTTTCATAAATCAATAAATGTGATTCACCACATTAACAAAATGAAGGAAAAAACTAACTTATTATAACAATAGATGCAGAAAAAGCATTTGATAGAATCCAGGCCCCATTTTTTATAAAAATTCTCAGCAAAGTGGGATTAGAGGGAACACACTTACACATAATAAAGGCCATATATGACAAACCCACTGCCAGCATCATACTAAACAGGCAAAAACTACAAGCGTTCCCCTTAAGATCAGGAAAAAGATGGGGATGTCCACTTTCACCTCTCTTTTTCAACATAGTACTTGAAGTCCTAGCCACGGCAATTATACAAGAAAAAGAAATAAAAAGCATCCAAATTGGAGAGGAAGAAGTACAACTGTCTTTATTTGCAGATGACAAGATTCTGTACATAGAGAACTGCCGCAGCCCGCTGAGGCAGGGGGTCGTGAGTCAGGGTGGTGGATTGAATAAATGGAGAGGACCAGTTACTCTGCTGGTAACAGGCGAGTTTATTGAAGGAGACTAGAGCTTTTAAATACAGCACCTCAAGAGTTACAGGGCATATAACAGTCATGTCCTTGAGATAAAGTTTACAAGTTCTCACAGGACAAGGTTCTCATAACACATACTTCCTTGCACCTGCCAAGAAGGCCATGCCTTCCCCCTGCGCATGGGAACAACCAGATAATCAGCAGTTGGGAGGCAGTCAGGACCCAGAACAGCCTTGAGGCCAGAAACCAGGTTCCTGTCACCACTCCCGCGGTGAGAAACCCTCTCCTTGACCCCTTATAGCCATTGGGCCCCTACATCGAACCCCAAAGATTCCACCAAGAAACTATTAGAAGCTGATAAATGAATTCAGCAAATTATCAAGATACAAAATTAATATTCAGAAATCAGTTGCATTTTTATATACCAATAATGAACTATCAGAAAGGGAAATCTACAAAACAATCCTACTCATAAACCTAAATAAGGATGCAAAAGACCTGTACTAGGAAAAGTGTAGGACACCTGAGGAAAGAAATTGAAGAAGATACAAGTAAGTGGAAGCACAAACCATGTTCATGGATAGGAAGATTTAACATCATTAAAATGTCCATACTACCTGAAGCAATCTATAGATTCAATGCAATTCCTATCAAGATTCCAATGACATATTTCACAGAACTAGAACAAATATTTTAGATATTTATATGGAACCACAATAGTCCCTACATAAGAACAGTGATCTTGAGAAAGAACAACATTGGAGGAATCATGCTACCTAATATCAAATTATACTACAAAGCCATAGTAATCAAAACAACATGGTACTGGCATAAAAACAGACACATAAATCAATGGAACAGAATAGAGAGCCCAGAAATAAACCCATACCATTATAGTCTATTAATATTCAACAGAGGAAGAAAGTACATACAATGGGCTAAAGATAGTTTATTGAATAAATGGTGTTGGGAAAATTGGACAGATACTTGCAGAAAAATGAAATTAGACCACTGTCTTACACTACACACAAGAATAAATTCAAAATGGATCAAAAAGAAAATTTTACCCTTGCAACAGTATGGATGGACCTGGAGAACACTATACTAAGTGAAATAAGCCAGTCGTAGAAAGACAAATACCATATGATTTCACTCATATGTGGAATCTAATGAACTGACTCAATTAACTAGGAAAATGGGGACAGACTCATAGGTGGAGAACAAGATGACAGCTAATGGGGGGAAGTTAGGGAGTGGAGGGATTGAGCATAAGGAAAAAGGACTCATGGACATGGACATCAGTGTAGTAATTGCTGGGGGGACTAAAAGGTGATGTAAAAAAATTGCAATAAAGATTAAATTTAAAAAGCCATGGGAAGTAGAGCTTGAATCCCTCTTCCAAATTAGAGTGTTTGGAAACAGCACAGCCTGCTGATCCCACCATTTTCACCTTCCAGACACCTCCCTTACCACCAGGTTGTTATTTAAAGGTAGCTCCCACTTCCCAGGTAGCTGCTGGGAAAGCACTCTGACTGGTCGCAAAATGTCAGTATCTTCCTTCCCTAATAGCCAGGGGTTGCTATTTTGGCAGAAGGGGAGACCTCAGTGAAAAAACAAACAAAAAATAGCTTGTGTCACCTACAGCCACAAGGCCTCTCTCAGTCTTAACAGCTGTTTTGTAAAATCACATCTTTTCCCACCCAGACTGCCCCAGGACTAGCCATGACTTTCTCCATTATATTCTCAGCAGTAACATGTCCTATAACAGAAATATTATATAAATCAAGATGATAAGAGAGTTTACCCATTTTTCCAGGGTATATATCAGGGGAACAATTCTTGCCTGTATATGATGAATATAAAATTCTTCAAGGCTGTAATTTAGAAATGACATTCTTCCCTATGGAAAGCTCATGAGACTCAGCAGATAACCTGGGATGTAAATGGAAACTTCCCTACTTCCATAAAAGCCTGCTCCTGCTACACATACCAAGAGTGACCATACCAAAAAACAAGTTCCGAATCAGAGTCATTGGATTTGGGTTACCTCAACAGTTGACAAGGCCCTTACCAGGAGTACTGCAGGCTAGGCATAAGTTAGAAGATTCAGCCACTGTAGTAAACATACCCCATATTTCTCCTTGGGCTTCTGATGGCTCTGAGCAGGGCAGCCTGTCATTTCTTCTGAGTGTTACATTTACCGGCTTGACCTAAGGATGTAAGAATGAACAGCTAAATGGGAAATCCCTGTATAGCCATTGATTTTTCACAAGCAACCATGACCTTGGGCTAAAAAAATATTTTTCAAATGATGAAGCCACAGATATGGTGGGAACCTGGAATAAACGATTATCCTACAGATAATGCACAGCAACACTTCAACCTGAACCGTATTACCTTCGCTGTTAAGAGATTCTATGCTGGTCTTCATAGCACATTCTGGGACTTAACAGCCTCTCAAAAAAAGGCACTGCATCCTAATTTAGGTTTCCCTTACCCACACAGCCAAAACCTACTGGCTCAAGACCATAGCACAAATGCAAAAAGGCTGCTTAGTCTCCTCCATATAAATACATTTCACCTATTAGAAGACATGTATGGTTTGGCTTCTCTTTAGCAGTGTGATCATGAGCAAATAGCTTATTTTTCTGAAACTGTTTTATTCTCTGTAAGATCTGGACACAATACCTACCTTACAGGGTTTCCATGAGAAACAATTGAGATAATGTATGTGATGCACAGTGCTTTGGAAATTTGGCCAATAAATAGTAGATCTTAGTCTAAAAACAAGAAAACTTTTAAATAAATTACTTTAGAACAATCTTAGACTTACAGTAAAGTAGCAAAAAGAGTACTAAGAGTTCTTGTATACCCCTCACCCAATTTGTTTCCCCTAATGTTACTATCACATGTGACTGTATTTTAGTTAAAAATTAAGAGACCAATATTGACATATTGCTATTAATTAAACTTATTTGGAGTTCCTTGAAGTCTTTTTTTGGTTCCTGGATTCAATTTGGAATGCCACATTACATTTAATTGTCATGTTTCCTTATAAGTGTCTTCTTGTCTTCTAGTGATAGTTTCTTATTTATCTTTGTTTTTCATGACCATCTTAAGAGTTTTGAAGAATAAGTATTCTGTAGTATGTCCCCCAGTGTGGGTTTGTCTGTTTTTTTTTTATGATAAAACTGGTTATAGGTTTTTGTAAATAATATCACAGAGGTGAAGTGCCTTAACATCATAACATCATATTGAAAGTACATGACAGCCATAGGACATCACTGATAATGTTAAACTTGGTTAAGGTAGTATTTGCCAAGTTTCTCCAATGTGAAGTTTCTGTTTTTCCCTTTCTATATTCTATTCTTTGGAAGCATGTTAAGCCCACATTCAAAGTACCCTCCCACACTTTTACAATTACCTAATTATGTTGGCTGTGATTTTGGAGGACCTTCTAAATTTTCCATGTTTCTTCCCAAAGTTCATCTCTAAAAAGAATAGAAAGTGTTAATATGAATTCAATCAACATGATAAGAATTTTAAAGCCATCTGCACATTATACATAGGTCTGATTTTTTATTCTTGTTACGTTACTCTATCTCATAACTCTTTTGCAGCTATTAGTAATTCACATTGCAAATATTCTTAAATTACATTTTATTGATTTTGCTATTACAGTTGTCTCAATTTTTCCCTCTTTGCTACCCTCCTCAGACCATCCCCAACTCCCTCAGGCAATCCCCACACAGTTGTTCATGTCCATGGTTCATGCTTAAAGGTTCTTTGATTTCTCCATTTCCTACACTGTACTTTACATCTGAATGACTAGTCTATAACTACCAATTTGTGCTTCTTAATCCCTTTACTTTCTCACCTATTCCCCCAATACAACCCCCATTTTGTCAGCCATCAAACCATTCTCTGTATGATTCTGTTTCTGTTCCAATTGTTTGCTTAGTTTGTCTTTAGATTCAATTATTGATAAATATGTATTTATTGTCATTTTATTGTTCATAGTTTTATCTTTTTTATAAAAAAGTCCCTTTAATATTTCACATAATTATGGTTTGGTGATTATGAACTCCTTTACCTTTTTGTCAGGAAATCTCTTTATCTGCTCTTTGATTCTAAATGATAGCTTTTTTTGGTACAGTAATGTTGGTTTATAAGCCCTTGCTTTTCATGACTTTGAATATTTCTAGCCAATCTCTTTTGCCTGCAAAATTTCTTTTGAGAAATCAGCTGACAGCATTATGGGAACTCCCTAGTAGGTAACTACTTACTTTTCTCCTGCTACTTTTAAGATTCTCTCTTTATCTTTACCTTTGGCATTTTGATCATGATTTGTCTTAGTGTGGTCCTCTTTGGTTCCATCTCATTTCAAACTCTCTGTGCTTCCTGGACTTCTATGTCTATTTCCTTCACCAAATTAGGGAAGCGTTATTTCATAATTTTTTTCAAATAGATTTCCAATTTCTTACTCTTTCTCTTCTCCTTCTGGCACCCTTATGATATGAATGCTGGTACACTTGAAGTTGTCCCAGAGGCTCCTTACACTATCCTCAATTTTTAGATTTTTTTTCTTCTTGTTCTGCATGGTTGTTTTTTGCTTCCTTATGTTCTAAATCATTCATTTGATTCTCAGCTTTAACCACTTTACTATTTATTCTCTATCAATTGTTCTTTATTTCAATTAGCGTATCCTTCATTTCTGACTGGATCTTTTTCATGCTGATGAGGTACTCACTAAGATCCTTGAGCATCCTTATAACCAGTGTTTTGAACTATGCATCTGAAAGATTGCTTATTTCCATTTTGCTTAGTTCTTTTTCTAGAGATTTTTCTGCTCTTTCATTTGGGCCATGTTTCTTTGTTTCCTAATTTTGGCAGTCTCCCTGTGACTGTTTTTATGTATCAGGTAGAGCTACTATGACTCCCTGTTTTTGTAGGGTGGCTTAATATAATAGGTGTCCTGTGGGGTCCAGTGGCACAGCCTGCCCTATCACATAAGCTGGGTATTTGAGGTACACCCTTTGTGTGGGTTGAGCGCACTGTTCTCTTGAAGTTGAGCCTTGATTGCTGTTGTTGTGTCAATGGGAGGGATTTACCTAGGCCAGTCAGTTGCAAGAACTAGCTGTGGCCACTGTCCACCAACCTCTGCTTCCCATGGATGCTTCTGATCTTCCTAAATCCCCTCAAACAAGCAGCACCTAGCCTCAATGTGCCCCTGTCTCTTGCTAAGTGGTCTCAGGTCTGGCACCATCAACTGCTGGCCTTGGTTCACAGCCTGAACTCATTAGGCAACTCAAAACCCAGCACAAGAAGTAGCCAGCTGCAGATTGCCTTATACATTATTCAAGTGGCCCCAAACAGAACACAACTGGGCACCAGAGGTCTGTTAAAGTAATCCATACTCTGTGGAGTGGGCTTGTAAGTTGGGTGGGGTGGAGTCTTAGGGAACCACCAGGGTGAGGCAAAAAGTGTGAGCCAGGATGATGGAGTCTCAGATATGGTGCCTGCTGTGCTCTGTGGCTCAGGGCCGGGGAGGCCTCAAAAGTGGAGTAATGGCCTCTGGCAGCAGTTCTGTCTTGGATAAAGTCCCACAGCTGTCACCTTGATGCCAGGTAATTGGTGCCTTTCTAGCTGCTTCCCTGGTCTGGAGCTCAGTGGGAGTGAGTTGGAATAAGTCCATATGCAGGCCTTTTAAGAGGTTGTACCTGGGTATCCAGAAATTTATTTTACTGATTCTACCTCCACTGGTTTTTACAGTCAGAAACCATGGAGACTTATGTTCCTGGCACTGGAACCCTGGGGGCATGGTGTGTGGCTGAGACTCATAGCTCCTTAGATAGACCTCCCAATTTTTTTCCACCACGCATGGGTAAAAAAACAGCCTGTTCTGTGTCTGCGCCCCTTCTACAAGTCTTGATGGATGTGGTTTCTTCTTTAAATCCATGATTGCAGGATTTCCATTCAACTTGATTTCTGCTGGTTCTGAGTGATGGTTGTTCTGTAGTTTAGTTATAATTTTCATGTGGTTGTGTGAGGAGGTGAGCCATGTTTACCTAGGCTGCCATCTTGGAGATCCCTGTACATATTTTTAATCTGTTTCTTTCAAAGTGTACTTTAAAATATATAGAAAGAAAACAATCTTAAATATATCCTTTAAGAAACAACTTCAGAAAAAAGAAATTGGAGAACCAAGCTGTAAAATATCTGGCTTATCAAGGAAGTATTTTTAGCAATATTGAAGAGATGAAAAAATAAAAATGGAATTTTCTTACATTCAAAATGAGTGGGTTGACTCAGGAGAACAAATATACCAAAGTATCAGTGTAGTTGGAAGAATGGCCACAGCGGAAATAAATGCAGTGTGTGAAATGGTGTTTCTCCTTAGTAGTTATGCAAATGAAGAAAAATCAGTTATTTATTGAGTGGACCAACATTGAGTAGAATGGTGGGACTGAATGACCAATAACGTCAATTAAATCTTTAATAATTTTATGATCCTACAAAATTCAAATTAATTAGAAAATTGCAGATTTTTATTTTTGTTAATTCTATGTTGATCTAACCCCAGTCAGTGCCTCCTCATATTTTTGCAGCAAAATGCTAATGCCATGAGACTATCCTCCACCAAAGGGTTCTAAAACAATGTATTTGGGACAACTTGCATACCATAGATTGGGGATTGGTAAGCTTTTTCTGTAAATGGCCAGAATATATATTTTAGGCTTTGTGGTTTACATATGGTCTCTGTTATTTCTCCTTCCTCTCCCTCTCCTCCTCCTACTTCTTCTCTTCCTCCTCCTTTTCCTTCTGCTGTTCCTCCTCCTTCCTCCTCCTCTTATTCTCCTTATTCTTTGCTTCTTCAATCCTTTAAAAATGTAATAAACATTCCTACCTTGTGAGTCATACAAAAAATAACTGTGGATCACATTTGCCCACATAAACTAGTAGTTTGCCTGCCCCTGCAATGGAACTTTCCTGAATATTCAAAATGTATATTAGCATATTAAAGGCTCTGAAAAAATCTGTAGGATAAAAATCTGTTTACCATTGTTCAACCAAATTTCACATGTTTTTTAATTGTATTTTATCCATTACCATTTATCTCCTTTATACTGGCTCCCACATCCACCCACCCCTCTATCTTCCCCCAATCACCACACTGTTGTCTGTGTCTTGAGTTCTTTCTCTTTTTCGCTCAATCCTTCCACCACCAACCCTCCACCAAGAGCTGTCAGCCTGCTCTCTGTAAGTCTGTCTCTATTTTCCTTGTTAGTTCAGTTTGTTCATTATATTCCATGTATGGTGAAATTATATGGTATTTGTCTTTTTCCAACAGGCTTATTTCACTTAGTATAATGTTCTCCAGGTTTATCTATGCTGTCACAAAGGGTAAAATTTTCTTCTTTTTTGCAGCCAGGTAGTATTCCATTGTATAAATGTCCCATAGTTATTTTATCCACTCATTTACTGATGTATATTTGGGCTGTTGGTTATTGTAAATAACACTGCAATGAATATAGGGGTGCTTATATTCCTTTAAATTAGTGTTTCAGGTTTCTTAAAATAAATTCCCAAAAGTGGAAAAAAGACAGCCTTCTAAATGGGAGAACATATTTACTAATGATATATCTGATAAGGGCTAACATCTAAAATTTATAAAGAACTTATAAAACTCAACACCAAAAAAAACTAATTAAAATATTGGCAAAGGACCTGAATAGAAATTTCTCCAGGGATTACGTACAAATGGTCAACAGACATACTAAAAGATACTCAATGTCACTAATCATTAGAAAAATGCAAATTAAAATAAACATGAGATAGCACCTCACAACTGTCAGAATGGCTATCATCAATAGATCAACAAACAAAAAGTGCCACTGAGGATGTGGAGAAAGAGGTACACTTTTGCACTGTTGGTGGGAATGCAGATTGGTGCAGCCTCTATGGAAAGCACTATGGAGTTACTTCAAAAAATTAAAAATGGAACTGCCTTATGACCCAGTGATGACCAGATTTAACTTAAACTTACTTAACCTTGGATCTCTTTTTATGTTACCCACTTAATATCTCACATAATCAGTTTCTATGAAAAATATTTTGAGAAATTATGGCATTTTTCACATATGGAGAACAATAAAGTTTATCCCTACTTTACCCCATATGCAAAGAAATACTCCTTAAGGTTTAAAAACATAACTAGAAAAGGTGTCAATTACTACTTCTGTGACTTGGGAGTATGAATAGATTTATAAGCAAGACTTCAAAAGTATTAAGTATAAGGCAAAAATTATGAATCTGCCTACCTCAAAATTAAGAATTTCTGTTCAACAAAGAGCAGAACATAAAAACTTAACAACCAAGTAAAAAATTGGGTGAAAATATTTGTAATATCAAAAATAACAAAAGATTAGCATTTCAAGGAACCCTTGACAGTAAATAAGAAAAAGATCATACCCTAATAGAAAAACAAGCAATGTATAGAGAGAAAATTCAGAATAGTTAATATGTACATAAATAAGATTTTCAACCTCATTAGTAATCAGAAAAATGCAGATTGAAGGAATAACATACTACTTCATACTATACATAGGTTGGCAAACATTTAGGAATTGAATAACTACCGATGATGGCAAGGATGTAGGAAAACAGTATTTCTCATGCATTGCTTGCAGAGGCATAAGACCACTGCAACAATTTTGGGGAAAAAATTGGCAGAACTTAGTGAAATTCAGCATGTGAATACTTACTCTTATATATAAAACCTGAGAAAACTATCCACAACTCCATAGGACAAAAACAAAATTTATCACAGTGTTTTATTTTGTTGCAGGAGTGTGGGAGGCAAGGGAAACAGATATACAAAATATGGTAGAAGCTTAGTTTGGAATATTATATATCAGTCAGAACCAATAAACTGAAGATAAATAAAGCAATGTAGAGCTTTCAAAAATAGTGTTAAGTGAAAAAAGTAAACAGAGTAATTATCTACATGCACAGCATCAATTGTATAAATTTAAAACATACATGGTAAGCAAAAGTTGATTTACAGTTGTAAGTAAATGAAACAGTTTATTCTTGTATCACTATTCATTAATTAGTGTATTATTTTCCATACAAATAACTGTGAACCTAATTTTGCCTACCCCGGTATATACATATTAAAATATATGGCATGTATAAATATTTTTCAAAGATGCTTATAAAATACATATACCAAACACAAAGATAGGGCATCAGGGATGAAGGGAAAATAATAAGGTAGAGTGAGAAGAATTTGTATCAATTAATGATGCTATTGTATTTTGAAAAAAAAACTACAGTTAATTCAACTCTTGGCAGCTGATGTTAAAAGTTATATCAATACAAAGGTCTAAATTTTCCCCAAGATTCTTCTTATGTCAAACAGGAAAACTGAGTTAATCTCATGTTCTTTTCCCTAGCACTGATGTATTGAGAATACTCAACAGAAAAAAATCTTGATTTGAGCATATTAAGAATTTTTATGTGGTAAAATATTCATAGCATAAAATTTACCATTTTTGTTGGGAGATCTGGACAGCTACATGCAAAAGAAGAAGAAGAAGAAGAAGAAGAAGAAGAAGAAGAAGAAGAAGAAGAAGAAGAAGAAGAAGCAGCAGCTTGAGCACCAACTTACACCATACACAAAAATAAATTCAAAGTGGACAAAAGACTTAAATATAAGTCATGACACCATAAAAGTCCCAGAGGAAAACATAGGCAAGAAAATCTCAGCTATTCCACACAGCAATTTTTTCACTGATATGTCCCCTAGAGCAAGGAACATAAAGGAAAGAATAAACAAATGGGACCTCATCAAAATAAAAAGCTTCTGCATGGATAAAGAAAACAGTATTAAAATGAAAAGAGAACCAACCATATGGGAAAATATATTTGCCAATGATACATCAGACAAGGGTTTGGTCTCCAAAGTATATAAAGAACTCACACTACTCCACTCCAGGAAGACAAAAACCCAATTAAAAAATGGGCAGAAGACTTGAAAAGACAGTTCTCCAAGGACAACATACAGAGGGTCCAGAGGCACATGAAAAGAAACTCAGCATCACAAGCCATCAGAGAGATGCAAACTAAAACCACAACAAAATACTACTTCACACTGGTGAGAATGGCCACTATAAACTAGTCAGCAAACAAGTGTTGGAAAAGTTGTGGAGAAAAGAGACTCCTAGTGCACTGTTGGTGGGAATGCAGACTGGTACAGCCACTGTGGAAAACAATATAGAATTTGCTCAGAAAACTAAAACTGGAACTGCCTTTTGACCCAGCTATTCCACTGCTGGGATTATATCCTAAGAACACTGAAACACAAATTTAAAAAAACTATGCACACCAATGTTCATAGCAGCACAATCTACAATAGCCAAGGGCTGGAAGCAATCCAAGCTCCCATCAGAAAATGAATGGATCAAAAACTATGATACATTTACATGATGGAATACTGTGCAGCAGAAAGAAAGGATCTCCTCCTACACCTTGTGACAGCATGGATGGATCTGGAGGACATTATGCTAAATGAAATAAGCCACACAGTGAAAGACAAATAACATATGATCTCACCTTTAAGTGGAACCTAATTAACAAAACAAATAAGCAAGCAAAAATATAACCAGAGGCATTGAAATTAAGAACAGTCGGACAGTAACAAGAAGAGGTGAGAGAGGGTTAATGTGGGGAAAGGGATGAATGGTTTTCAGGAACTATAAAGGACACATGGACAAAACCAAGGAGGGTGGAATCAGAGGAGGGAGGTGGGGATGGCTATCAGGGGTAGTGGTGGGGAAAAATGCAAACAACTGTACTTGAACAACAATAAAATAAAAAATAAAATAAAATTTACCATTTTAACCATTTAAGTGTACACTTTATTGGCATTAAGCACATTCACATTATTGTGCAACCATCCCACTATTTAGAACTCTTTTCATGTTCACAAACTAAATTTCAAATCCATTAAACAGTAACTCCCCACTCCTTCTTCCTCCATCCCAGGACCTGGCAACCACCTTCTACTTCCTCTCTCTATGAAGTTCACGGTGCTGGGTACCTAATGTAGGTAGAATCATACATTTGTTCTTTGCATCTGGCTTGTTTCACTTAGCATAATGTCTTCAATGTTCATCCATGTTGTGTCATGTGTTAGAACTTCCTTCCTTTTAAAAGCTAAATAAATATTCTGCTGTATGCCACATTTTGTTTATCTGTTCATCCATTGATGGACACTGGTTATTTTCACCTGTTAGCTATTGTAAATAATGCTGCTATGAATGTGGGTGTATGGATACCAGTTTGAGTCTCTACTTTTAATTCTTTTGAGTGTATATCCAGAAGTGGAATTGATGGTGCATATGCTAATTCTATGTTTAATTTTTTTTGAGGGCCTTACATTCTGCTATCCACAATAGCTATATCATTTTACATTCCCACGAGGAATGCACAGGGTTCAAATTTTTCCAAATCCTCACCAATATTTATTTTATGCTTTGTTTTGATTTTATAATACCATCCTAATGGGTGTATAATGATATCTCATTGTGGTTTTGATTTTCACTCTTCTCATGATTAGTAATATTAAGCACACTTTCATGTGCTATTAGCCAAGAAGAGAACATTTTAAATTACACAATAAATTAAGAAAGTATGCTATTTGAAATAAGCCAGGTGGTGAAAGACAAATACCATATGATCTCACCTGTAAGTGGAACCTAATCAACAAAACAAATAAGCAAAATAGAACCAGAAAATTGGAAGTAAAGAACAAATTGACAGTGACCAGAGGGGAGGGTAGAGGAAAAAGAAGGGGAAGGGGTAAGCAAAAGAACATGAACAGAGGACTCATGGGCATGGACAATGTCAGGGATTGACTGTGGGAGTGGGGGGATGGGGTTGGGGTGAGCAATGGGGGAAAAGGCAGGACAACTGTAATTGAACAACAGTAAATTTGAAAATTAAAAAAATATTAATTTAATCTATATTTCTGGGTAGCTTCTCCCATGAAGTCTTGAACACTGACACATTGACTTGTTGTCTTTGTTATGGAATGAAACCAAAGTTGCCTAGAATTGGCAGCCAGTCATTTAGCATTCACAATCATTTTTCTGAGGTGTTAATGTTTATCCAATGGCTTACCATGAAAAACTAACTTCAGCAAAGACCCCAAAATCTTAGTGGCTTAACACAATGTTTGTTTTATTATTTTCACATCACCCTCCATTGAGAGTCAGCAGGAAGCTTTATTCCACACAGTTATTCAGGGACTTAGGCTCCTTTGATTTCATGGTTCTGCTATCACAGCAGTCCACCAATGGATCCTCTGTTATCACCCTGCTCCCAAAGAAAAGAGAGTGTATTACAAAGACACCCCAACTCTAAACTACTTGGTCTTGGGGTGACAACCATCACTTTTCCTCAAGTGCCATTTGTTTTTACAGGTTTCCTTTACTGTCTGCAAAATACTTTTTAAGACTGAAAATTCACTGGTTATAATTATTAAATGTTGTAGCAAAAGTATATGGTTTTCACAAAGAATACATTTTCATAAGTACCTGGGGTGATAAATTTTTTGTGTGGCTCTTGAACTATTCACGTCCCATATGTAAACAAAAGCTCTCTGTGAAAAAGCAGTTAATTTTGGGATGTACTATAATATATGTGAGAGTATCTTGAATGTGTGGAAATAATGTGGATTGATTTTCCCAGGTGGAGAAGTAGAATGAAGCAAATGCAACTAAGACCTCATCATTCATTCTACATTTGCATATTTTGTATCAATTTCCAGTGAGATCACAAATAATAATTTGCCTATTACAGAACTTTAAAGTCAGAGTAAATTACCTATTGCAAAATAATCTAGGCAAAAAAATGCACACATGAGGAACTCAGCAGTGAGCTGAATTGGAGCTTTTCAGCTCAGCTTCTGAAAGACATAAACACAAAGTGACCACAGGTAGGCCATAAATTATCCCAAGTTGCACAAAGGAGTGATAACACAGGACCTGGATAATATAAATTGGCAGGGCTGTCTGAGATTAATTAGTTTGCTGCCCTAATGCTCAAGTAATAGGATGCCCATTGGCACCACTTGGCCTATTTTAAGACAGATTTGTGTTTCCTGCTGCCTTAAATATGAAAAGAGATCCTGTCACTTCAGCCCAGCAATCATAGGGAAGCTAGCTCCCTTCACATTCCTTCATAATATACAAATGCAATGCTTTTTCTCTGCAACACCAAATGTAGTTCATGTTCACTTAATGTTATCAACAAACAGTCTCACAAAGTACTTCCTAAGACAGTGATTCCAAAACAAAGCAGATTGTTAAGAATTGGCTAGGAGGATGAGGAAATAAAAGCAACAGTGTAATAGAAGCAAAGACAGAAGCCATAAGCGTGTGAAAAAATGGAAGAGGTAGATGTGAAAGTGAATCAATCTCTATCTATATTGCAGCCTTCTTAAGAAAACTGAAAAGCAAACAATCATTCCAAACTCACAAAATGGAGGCATTACAAGGTATGACAGTGGGAAAGTAGAGAATTTCAGAAGCAGGTTTTGGGAGGCACCAGAAAATCAATCAAATAAAATGATTTAGAAAAGATAGATATGGAATGACTCATGCAAATGTGACAATGGTAAGGATGAAGGAGAAGCTAAGGAGTAGATGTAAGATATACAACATTTCAAAAATCTCCAACATGAAAAGTGATGCTTTTGGCAGCCTCCTCTAAAGCTCCATCTATATAATTCTGGTTAACCTGCTTTCTGCTGTGGAGAACTCCCGGATAATCTAACCTGGAGCTTTCACACATAGGTCTGTGAGCTCTCAATGTGATTATTCTGATAACTGATAAGTTGTGCACAGAAAACATTATTTAGAGTAACCAGGTTTTGAATTAAGCTAGTTAATTAAATTACAAATTTAAAATATTGTTTACTTTAAGGTTTGAAGTTTAACTTCCTTGAAGTACTTCAAGGTTAATTGACCTTCCTTCAAGGTTAATCCTTCAAGTACTTAGAAACTTCTGTAATCTAATGAATTAAAACTTTAAGTTATTTTAAACAGTATAATACTGTTTACAGGCTAAATCCATTTTTCTTATGCCCCTTTGCTTAAATGATAAACCTAAAATCAATTACGCATCTTAAATCAAACACACAAGAGTAATGTGTGAATTTCTTTAATGTGCTAATTCTCTAACACATGACATATACTTTTACTATCAAGCATTTCTGAAATAGTTCTATACTTAACACACATGTATTAATACTATGAGTTTGCTATACTTTTTAATCTCTAAACTCAATTCTCCTTATCTTTTATTATAGTTTTATAACCTAGGTAAGCTAAGGTTATTGCCTTGATAGTGACCACAAGATCATTTTCTCAGGCAGCCTGGGATTGCTTATTAATCAGAGATCTGTGGCCACTGTAGAAGCCTGGAGGATGAATAAATCCAAGGTGATTCTTTCTGAGTCATTGAAGGATATACTGTGTGCCTTTTTGAAATAGCTTCTATGACAAGAACAAACACTGAATCCCATATCCTTCAGAGAGGATGAGCTGCTCTTGGTTTAAAGTTACACTTTATGTAATTATTTCATACGACAGTCTCAAATTATAAATTCTCTTACTAAGGCTAAATTATTGTTCTTTATACCTAATTTTAGATTCTTTCCTTATTATTCATATCTGTGGACTACAATACTTCCTAGCTTTTGAATGAAATCCAGTTGGATTATGATCCCCACACTCCTTTTTCATGGTGTGTGGTTACAACTTTACAGTTGATCTAGAAACATGTGGAAATGCAGCAAATGGGATAGGCTTGCATGTGGATTCTGTCACTGATACTAGACTGGGTGACTCAGCCTAGAGGGACCAAAGGGAATGTTTTCTCCATAATACCTGCCCCTGAGGGTCCCATTCAAACTACCTTGTCTTCTGTGATGCCAGTTTCACAGAAGTATAGCACAGGTGCAAAGTCCAACATGTCATATTTAACTGTGATGAGCAAGATCCCAGGTCACAAACTGTAAATTAGTACCCTGCTCCCAGTTCCAAGCAACACTATCCAGTTTGACTCAGCTCCAAGTATTCACCATGTGATAGGCTGAACAATGGCCCTGAAGATGTTCATGTCCTAATCCCCAGAAACTGAATATGTGACTTTATATGGCAAGAAGGATTTTGAACATGTGATTACATTAAGGATCTTGAGATATAGAGATTATCCTGGATTATGCAGGTAGGCTCCAAGAGTCCTTATAAGAGAGAGGTAGAGGGTGAGACTCACATAAGGCGATATAATGATGAAAGCAAGAGGCAAGTGAATTGAGGAAGGGACTACAAACCAAAGGATGCAGGTAGCCTTGGGAAAATGAATAGAGCAAGGAAATAGATTGTCCCCTGGAGCCTCCAGGATAAATTAGCCCTGATGACATCCTGACGTTAGCCCAGTATAACTGATTTCAGACTTCTGACCCCCAGAACTATAAGAGAATAAATTCGTGTTGTTTTCAGCTAATACATATGTGATAATTTATTACAGTAGCATAACTAAACTAACAGAACAGTGTCTTCCAGACAGCAATGGTTTCTGTCACACTGTATGACTCCTCCCAGATCTTACCTTTGAATATTACAGTGCTCTTTATGGTCAGAGTGTCTCTACTAGGTGAGCCCTGTCTCTATGAGGCAATCTCATTGCCCATTTGCTCTCAGATGCATTTCCTTTCAAGCTGCATTTTCCAGACTCTCATTACTTAGTTTCCAGCAGGGTCCATCCAATGGGAGGTACTAGGAGACTGGAGGACAGGGTGGAAGGGGGAAGCCAGTGCATTTCTTATGCTCTCTGTGCCATTAAGATGGTTGTACCTCCAGGAGTCACTATATCTCCTCTACAGTTCCCGTTCCTATCTGTCAGGATGTTCCTCCTAAGTTCTGGCCTCTGCAGTACAGAACACCTTCCTGCCCCTGCACTACCACTATACTTCTACCCTTTCCTACTTTGTTCCTCTAGTCTGGTCTACCTTGAAACCTGAGAAGTTTCACCTTTCTCATTCTCTCAGCCTCCTTCATCCTGACCTGGTTATATACTCTGACTGGCCCAGAATTTCCCAAACCCTGCCTTTTTCTAAGCCTGTGTCCTTGAGTACTTTTAAATTTAATGCCATCTCAACAGCCTTCTTGTTAAGTAATGCTAATTTACTAGTGTTAAATTTACTAATGGAATAATAATGGTAATGGTAGTAATGGTAATTTACTAATGATATTAATTTATCATTTGTACTCAACAATTTTTGGTTATTTTAAGCCAAAGGAATTTATTGGAAGGGCATAAAGGTTCAGAGAATCAACAGGAAGCTGGAGGCATTACACCATCAAAACCAGCAGGAACCAAGGAAGTCCACAGGACCAGATAAAAGAAGAGCTACAGCCAAACAGGGCAGTGGGTTGGTCAGCCACTGCTCCAACCTATGTGATGATGACACATTTCTCATGTACTTTCAGCGCTTGTTCAAGGTTACAATTATAGACAGAGTCTGAGGCAGACTCTGATTAGTTGAACCCAGATCATCATGTGTCATCTCCCAAAGAAAGGGAGGATGGATTCCTTTCAGTTTCTTTAGAGGAAGGCGTGCACTTATGCCATCATGATGACATGTGGGGATGGGTAATTTTCTCTAATTAAATCAGGAAGCTATGAAAGTGTATTGATGTTGGACAGCCAATAGCAACAAATGACCATTTTATACCCATTATCTGGTGTTTCAGAATTCATGACTGCTCATTTTGATATCGACATCTCACAACTCCATACTTCTATTGTATCTGAAAAACCAACACTTACCTCAGTTCACCTTTTAATCTACATCTTTTGCAAGGGCACCAATCTTGGACTGAGTCATCAATGGTTTTGAATATTTTAAACTTTTTATAATTAATTTTATAATCTGTATCATATTTAATGAATATGAAGTATGAAGACATTTTATTAATATCCCCTACAAAGCAAGTACAAATGAGACATCACCTTTCCAGGCATTGAATAGGTTCCCTTGTTAGTGCATTGTGTTTCCAGTAGACACCTGGGACAAAGAAGAGTGTGTTTTTTTCTTAAGCTTTTGGTTTAACAGTCAACAAAACAGCATGTATCTCATAAAAATACTCTTAAGATGCATGATATTTATCCAGTGATATTTTAAAAGATCCTTTACTCCACTATTGCTTCACTGCCCATGAGGAAAGGCAAGGTTCTGCCTTCATTCCTGGCTCCTTTGTACAATAACAGCCATACCTACTTCCCTGAAGCCATCACCCAGGTTCATCTGCAGCATGCTTGGTGTGACAGATGAAGTATGTTGTTGCACATGGGGCACATCAGTGACCTGGTGCTCAGACCAATTTTAATCTTTAGTGAACAAGCTTACTGCCTTTAATTCTCCTTGAATCTCTTTTGCTGTTATACAACCATTTGGTAAAGGAGATGCAGTCCATACAGACGAGTCATAAAACAGTGTCATTTCTCTAAATCAGCATCAGTCTACAGAATAAGAATGGTACTCCTGCTTCTTTAGTTTTGTGCCACAGGTATACAAAGGATGACCCTCTCTAGGACTCTGCTGTAGAATTACTTCTCTCCCTCTTTCTGGGAGTCAGAAACTTATACCAGCTCATGCTGGCTGCCTAAAATGTATGTGTAATGCTTACTTGAAACTACCCATGGTGAGTCACCAGATCACATTGCACTTGTCTAGAACAGAGAAACACTAAATAAAAATGCAGAAAGTGGCTGAAAGAAAAGGAAATGATTTTGAGCTGTGTCACTAATTTGTCTTCTGTGTTATTTTTGGAAATGATGTTATTCCTTTTATGTTGACCTCTGATTACTTATTTTACTCTAGCAGATATTATAAAGAAGATGAAAAATATCAGCCTCTTTTTGTTGTACCTATTTGTCTTCCTTAGAATCATAGCACAGCATTCACATACTACATACCATTGGACTATTAAAAATACAAAAAGAGGCAACAATACTCTCTGCCTCATATAATATCAATACGTACTGGTTGGCAAACTTATAAATTCCATCCAAAAAAGAAATGAAATGACAGTTTTTCAATCATCCCTCTTTATAACACACACAAGGGCAATCATTAATTCACTCATTAAATTTATTGAGTATCTGCCATGACCAGGCACCAAGGTAAATACAGAAGAAACAATAGTAAGCAAAATAAGATATTTTCCTACTCTGAAGGAGCAATAGATACTAATTAAATAATTACATAGATATGTAAACTGCAATGATGATCAATGTTAGGTTTGGATACAAAATGCTGTAAAAACCTACACTCATGGGATTTGTCTAGGTAGGCAAATCAGTAAAGTCTTCCCTGAAGAAATGGTACTTGAGCTGTGATCGGAAAGATGAGTGGAGTTTATTTAGCTGAGAAGAACAGAGAAGATTACCCCAAGATAAGAGAATGGCATTGAGAAAGGAGGAGCATTGGTAGCAAATACAAAGAATTGGAAGCCTTTTGTCTGGATGAAGAGAATGAGAGGAAATGGAGGAACAGCAGCCAGAAAACCTATCCAATGGAAAAATTTAGGAGTTTGTCTTATCACAAGAACTATGGGACACCACTGAAAGATTTCCTAGGTACTGGAATAAAAAGACCAGGGTTAGGCTTAAAGATAGGGAGCATGAAACCTGTGCACAAATCAGTTTCCCTCGCAAGCTTTTTGAACCATCAAAGATGAAAGAACAAAACAAACTTGGAAAATTATAAGACTGAAGAAAGAAACTGAAGGAGATACAAATGAATGGCAGCATATACTATGCTCATGGATAGGAAGAATTAACATCATTAAAATGTTTATACTACCCAAAGTAATCGATAGAGCCAATGCAATTCCCATCAAAATATCAATGATGTATTTCACAAAAATAGAACAAATAATCCAAAAATGTATATGGAACTATAAAAAATCCAGAGAAGCCACAGCAATCTTGAGAAAGTAGAACAAAATTGGAGGTATCTGATATTAGTATAAAAACAGACCTATAAATCAATGAAACAGAATATAGAGCCTAGAAATAAATCCATGCCTATATGGCCAATTAATATTTGACAAAGGAAGCAAGAACATATAAAGGGCAGTGTTTTCAGTAAATGGTGTTGGAAATTTGGACAGATCCTTGCAAAAATAATGAACCTAGACCACCTTTTTATACCATGTATAAAAATAAATGAAAAGTGGTTTAAAGATTTATGTAAGACTCAAAACCATAAACTCCTAGAAGAAAACATAGGCAGCAAAGTCTCTGACATTTCTATTAGAAATATTTTTATGACATATCTCCTTTGGCAAGGAAAACAAAAGAAACAAGCAAACAGGACTACATCAAACTAAAAAGTTTTTGCACAGCAAAGGAAGCTATCAACAAAACAAAAAGATAACCTACTGAATGGAAGAAGATATTCACCCATGATAAATGGATAAGGGGTTAATATCCAAAATTCATAAAGAATTCATACAACTCAATATCAAGAAAACAATGCAATTAAAAATAAACAAAGGACCTGAATAGCCACTACTTTAAAGGTAACATATGGATGGCAAATAGACATGAAAAGATGCTCCATGTCACTAATAATCAAAGAAATGCAAATTAAAACCACAGTAAGAGCCTTGGCTGGTATAGCTCAGTAGACTGAGTGCAGGCTTGCAAATCAAAGGGTTGCTGGCTTGATTTCCAGTCAGGACACACACCTGGGTTGCAGGGCAGTCCCCAGTAGTGGTTGCACAAGAGGCAATCACACAATGATGTTTCTCTCCCTCTCTTTATCTTTCTCTTCCCCTCTCTCTAAAAATAAAACAAATAAAATCTCTTAAAAATAAACTTATTCTTAAACACAATATGATATCATCTCACACATGTCAGTGTGGCTATCTTCAATAAATCAATAAACAAGTGCTGGCAAGGATGTGGAAAAGGGGGAACTTTTGTGCACTTTTAGTGGGAGTGCAGATTAGTGCAGACACTATGGAAAATAGTATGGAGGTTCCTTGAAAAGTTACAAATGGAAGATAATGATAAGACATTATCATCCAGAAATTCCACTTCTGGGTATCTATCCAAAGAAACACAAAACACTGACTTGAAATCATTAATGCAGTTCTATGTATACTGCAGCATTATTTGCAGTGACCAAGATGTGGAAACAACCCAAATAATCATGAACAGATGAGTGGATTTAAAAAGTTATGATGGTGATCAGAGAAGAAGAAATAAAAGGTATCCAAATTGGAAAAGAAGTAAAGTGGTCATTATTTGCAGATGGCATGATGTTATACATAAAGAACCCTGTAAGCTCCACCTAAAAACGTCTTGACCTAATAAATGAATTCAGCAAAGTAATAGGATACAAAGTGAACATTCAGAAATCAATGGCATTTTTATATACCAATAGTGAACTCTCAGAAAGAGAAACTAAGAAAACAATCCCATTTACTATTACAATAAGAAAAAATAAAATACCTAGGAATAAATTTAACCAAATAAGTAAAAGTCCTATACTCCAAAAACTACAGAACACTGAAGAAAGAAATTGAGGAAGATACAAATAAGTGGAAGCATATACCATATTCAGAATTGGAATTCTTCCATGGAATTCATTGGAAGAATTAACATAATAAAATGTCCATACTACCCAAAGCAATCTATAGATTCAATGCAATCCCTATTAAAATACCAATGGTGGGAAGATGGCGGAGAGATCGGTGAGAGTGGAGTCCACTTCCCCTGTACACAGGTGGAACACCTGGCTAATCTTCTGAGGAATGGAGGAACAGCCAATGGTATCCCAGCATATATAAAGATTGGAGACTGAAACTGTAGAGGACATTGAAAAATCAGATGATAAGAAGATTGCTTTGGGGCAATAAGGTCAGTGGGACCAGCGTGCAGACCAGGGTGGCTGCAGCTCCAGCCCCGATGCCTGCCAGGTCTGCTGCAAGATTCTTGGGAGAGAGTGAGGTCAACAGCTCCCTCCCCTGACAAACAAGTAGGTTTGAGCAGCACCAGTATGGACCTGGATGCCACTGGGGGGAATAAGGATAAAGTGGCAAATGCATAGGGGCCGTGTGCACCCACCAAGAATGTGGATGTGGCTGGGAAGAGTTGGGCCATGTTGGACCCTGACCCAGATAGTCTGGTTGGAGAGTTGGACTATGTAAGAGGCCATGAGCTTGTTTGGATCAGCAGGCTTAAACAGGAGGAATTTTTCAAAAAGAAAAAAAAAAAGAGACACTCAGCAGCTGTTTGGGGATTTCAGTGGTAGCAGCAGCCCCTGCCTCCCCTGGCTGGACCTGTGCAGCCTCAGTAGACTTGTTCTGTGGGCAGGCCTCTGCTGCCAGAACTGCAGATGCAACCTTACCCCTGGCTGCAGAGGAATAGGGTGCCCAACAGCGCCAGGGACCCTAGTGGTGTGCCATCAGCCTAGCCGCCCCCCACCCTGCCTCAGCTACAGCCAGAGCGCTGGAGACTGGCCAGTGACCAACACCACCACCCACAACTGTGCTCCCACTGCAGCAGTGGGGACTGAGCTCTCACACCCGCAGCCCCAGGAACAGAAAATGCCTGACCCCACTGCCCAGATGCACCTTCCTCCTACTCCACCACCGTGGCCACAGCAGCAGCAGCAGCAGCAGAGGCTGCCCGCACACACCCAAAGCCCCAGGGACCACACACCCCCGAACCCGTGGCCCAGCGGCTCCCATCCCACTCCAGCAGTGGAGGCTGAGTACCCACACCCATAGCTCAGGTGGCAGAGTGTGCCTGACCTTGCTGCCCAGAAGCACTGCATGCCAGACCCTACCCTGCCTGACTCACCACCCCTGGTATAGCAGGAGGGGAGGCCCATGCCTACATCAGTCACCAAAGCCACAGCAGTGCCCCCAATCTGCAGGGCAACTAGCTCGCTAAGAGGAAGGAGAAGACACCCCCACAGAGGAGAGCAGCAGGGCTCAGGGAGTCAGCAATCCCTAGAAAGACTTAACTCAGTGGGGAGCACTGAACTACCCAGGAGAGGCTCTGAGAGTCCCTAACATCTAAGACAGCAAAGAGCGAGAAGGT
>PVKM010018853.1:0-24713 GCA_004027735.1 Carollia perspicillata | reverse complement strand
GTTTTTGTCCATGTGTCCTTTATATTTGTTCCTGTAATCCCTTCCCCTTTCCCCCTGAAATTCCCTCCCCTCTCCCCTCTGCACACTGTCAGCCTGTTCTCTATTTCAGTGTCTTTGGTTATATTTTGCTTGCTTGTTTGTTTTGTTGTTTAGGTTCCTGTTACAGGTGAGATCGTATGGTAAATGTCTTTCACTGCCTGACTTATTTCACTTAGCATAATGCTTTCCAGTTGCATCTATGCTGTTGCAAAGGGTAGGAGTTCCTTCTTTCTGCTGCATAGAATTCCATTGTGTAAATGTACCATAGTTTTTTGATCCATTTATTTACTGATGGGCACCTAGGTTGCTTCCAACACATGGCTATTGTAAATTGTGCTGCTATTATAAATTACAGTATCACACTACTGATTTCTGGACTTCGTCGTTCTCCCAGTAAGACCCGATTCTTTTGGGACAAGGTCCTTAGAGACTATGATCTCCGTGCTCGGCATGCTCGTTGCCAGTGCACTGTCACTGTTTCTAGGCTTCTCAGTAAGCAGAGCTAAAATATGTATTTTTATTTACTTATTTTATTTTTTATCCTCATCTGAGGATATGTTCATTGATTTTCAGAGAGAGGGGAAGGGGGAGAAAGAGAGAAATGCTGATGTGAGAAAGAAATCGATTGGTTGCCTCCTGTACACATCCCGACTGGGATCGAACCCACAACCTAGGAATGTGCCCTGACCGGGAATTGAACCTGCAAACCTTCGGTTTATGGGACCGTGTTCCAACCAACTGAGCCACTCAGATAGGGCCAGGATCACAGTGTTTTTACTTCTTTGATTTTATACTTGTGTGGTGAAAACCTTGATTCTGTTAGATCGACATAATTATTTTGTTGTAGAATATATCTAGATGGTTTCGAAATAATACCAACATTCATATGATAACCCACTGACTACAGTTTTAGTCTCTTTTTTCTTTTTGTTCTTAGATTATGTTCCCTATGGGATGTACAGTCAAACATTGAGTTTTAATGTCAACTGATGTACATTTTTCCCCCTCTGTGCGTCTATTCTACCAGCATGATACACAGTTAGGTTCATTTGTTTCACTGTGCTTTCAAATTGTGGATTTATTCTTTAGGAAAACTTTTTTGTTTGTTTCAGCATGCTTTCATATTTTAGGATTTTTTTCTTAAAAATTGTTCTAACTACGAAAAACTTTCTAAGATTCTGAAGTTGAAAAAGGCCTGGATAAGAGGTGTATCCACAGAAGTTTTGCTTTCACCCTTTCCCATCCTATGTCGTTTCTTCCTTCCTCCACATGTAACCATTTTCCATTCGTTCTTGGTTTATCCTTCAGTTGTTTCTTTATGAAAACATAATCAACTCCCCACACTTTCTCTTCTCTTAGACAGAAGAGGCACACTTTTCAGTGCACATTGCATTGTGATGCTATTTTAAGTGTTGGGGTATCTGGGTTATTTGCATCACTTAGTTATTATCATCAATGCTGAAATCAATGTCCTTGTGATTATATCACTTTGCATTTTGCCAGTGTATCCTTGGGGTTGACTTTTGGAAGTGGCATTGCAGGGCTAAAGCATAAATGAGGGGCGAATATGTTAGGCGGTGCCAAACTCCCCTCCGTGGAGCTTGCCCCACGTGCTCCTCTGTGCTCACCAGCAACGCACGCGCCCGCCTGTTTCCCTGCAGCTGAAGAGCCCACGGCCCTGCTTTAGTACCTGGAACAGCGGCGACACGCACTTTCGTCTTAAGATTCCATACCGCGTAGATAGGGCCAGTTTGGATCCCTCACTTCCTGTCCGGGTGTGATTTCTTGGGCGATGGGAGACCTTCCCCCCAACCCAGAGGCCCATCAGGTGACGTTATCTCTTTGGTGTTCCCTAAGGTGTGCTTTGGGTGGAGGGGGCAGACTTGTTGGGCTGCTCCGTGACTCTGTGTCTCCATTTGGGGTCCCTTTCAAGGTCTAGACACCTGTCTTCATCCAGGTGTCCCGTCCTCGGCCCTGAGCTGCGGAGCCTCTATCTGGAGCCGAAACCCTCTCCAGGAGCAACTTTTCAGCTTCTGTGTTTGCTATTCTGGTCTTTAAGACCCGCTTCCGTTCCAATGCCTGGAGACTGCCCTTTCTTTCTTCACCGTTTATTTGTGTATTACATTTGGGGGGGGTCACATTTTACGTACACATTTCTATGTGTGATGAGCGAGAAGGCGTGCTTCAGAAACTCAGGTCTCCACGGGGCTGGAAGAAACTCAATGCAGATTCATGCAAGTTACACCAAAGGGGGGAGTAAAACGGAAATTGGGAGTGAACGGATTATTTGCTAACTTTAAGAAGGGACTTCTAGTGTGTGAAAACTAAAATTTTACCTCTAACCAAAACTGAGTTTGTCTGTGTTACGCAAAATGGGATGCCCCTGTGGTGTGAGGGCGCCGTCTCTGTCCCAGATGTGCGGTGTCTGGGCCCGGGGGGCTGCACAAGGCTGCCCCGCAGGCCTGAGCAGAGAAAAGATAACCGTTGGATTTTGTTTTGGCCTCATTTCAAAGCTCAGACTTATTTGGAAAGATAGGCCTCTGGGAAGAATAGATGATGGAGAGAAAAGAAACCAAGGTTATTCCTAATGGGATAATTAGGAAAATCCTTTCGTCAATACTGCTTAATTTCCTTTTTGATTCCTAGTTGCCCTATTAACAATGTAATCAGTGCCTTCTGATAATCTCTGAAAGGACCTGTAGCTGACCTTTACCTTTTCAGTGGGGTGGGGCTTTGGTTTTCTCTTCTACAACTGCAGGTATTTCCAAGTGCTGGGTTCTGTCGACTCTGGGTTCTGTCGACTCTGGGTTCTGTCAGAAATCCGGTTAGACCAGAATGAACCTGCCGGTGCAGGACGGAACGGGAGACATTGAGGGTGCTGTGGTACAAGCCGAGCTCAGCTGAGCCTCCCACACTAATGGGAGTGGCAGTTCACAGATGATTCGCTTCACAAGCAGAGAGCAGGTTTGGGGTCTCCTGTTGCTGCCTTGGCCCCCTAACCTGCCAGTGTGTACCCTGTTCCGTATGGCTTTTAAACCTCTCTTTTGAAGAAGAGTTTTTAGAAATCATCACTAGCTTGGATAACTCTTAACCGGTCTTCTTTCCTTTTATTTCTTCCACGTTTACAACATGCTAAATGAACAGGCCAAAATGAAAACTCTGTTCAAAGTTTTCTAAACAGAGACCTGATTGCCTCACACCCCCCGCTCACCCCGCTTTGTCCCCTGAAGAATCAAGTCCAATCCCCAGGCCGGTACTCCAGGCCCCTGAACGGGGCTTGGTGGCCTTCTCGTCTCTTGTTCTCTCCAGCCGGCAGCCCAGATGCTCCAAGCTCTTTCATTTTTCCCAGAGGCCACTTGACATGTAGGACCACACAGGAACCAAGGACAGACCAAGGACAGATGTGCCAGGTCCAGTTTGGGTTTCCCCTGTGGCAGCTCTGTGGCTTTACCTCCCCTGGCTACAGACCCAGCTTTTCCTGCGTGCCCCAGCCCTCTGCGGGGACTGGACGTCCTGGGCCTTCCCTGCCTAGCGAATTCCTCCCTACCCCTCAGGACTCACGGCTCTGGCACCCAGGAATGTCCTTCCCACTTCTTACCTCTGCCCCAGCATTTGCCACATTGAACTGTAAACTTTCCACAGTTTTTTCTTGGTGTGCATGTCCGATGAGGCATTTGCCCGGTGAAAGTTGATGAATGAACGATTGGTGAGATGAAGGAATGGGTTCACCCAGGGTGTTTTAGTTGGGCCCGTGGGCCTGCAGGACATTGGACCAGAGGTGTGGGGGGCTGCATCCTGCTGTGTGAGGAAAGGGGGCGGAGTTCACCCTGTTAGCAGCCAGTTGCTGTCCTCACTCTGGCCTGCTTTTTTCTGGAGGTTGGGCTAGTTTCCTAGACTGAAAGTATCAGCAGGCGAGACTGGCATCTCTCAGTACTGCACAAGAGGCCCTGTTTCTACTGGAGAAGATGCTGGATGCGTTGGTGAATGACCAATGAGAGTGTGTGAAGGGGCACCAGGAAATCTATTACCATGATGAAAAAGAGGATCTGTGGAAGCCTCTGGGGAGGACTCGAGGACTGGAATGGCTGTTGAGGCCAACCTAAGGTGACTTCAGTCTAAGGAAAGAGGCTGAGCCGAGCTGTGTGTGTAGAAGGCACGCGTGTGTAGGGCTTTTCCTCGTTGTGACTCTGGGCCATTTGTGTTCAACTCTCTAGCTGCCCACTCATTTGTCGACCCATCCACCTATCTGTCTAGCCACTGATCTCTGTGCAAATCACCCATCATCTATTCTTCCATCAGTGTGTCCATCCATCCATCCATCCATCCATCCATCCATCGCATCTACACAGCCATACACCTGTCCATTTACCCATCTATTTATCCATCCATCCATCTATCCTTCCATCTACCCATCTATCTGCTGTTCATCTGTCTGTCCATGCACCCATCCTTACCAAGCCTACAGTTACCAGGGACTAGAAACCCAAATATGAGAAAGACGCCATCTCTTCCTCTACGGGACTCAGTGTGTTATGGGAAGAATGTTGTGCAAGTAACTAGTATGTTATAAGATCATGACTTCAGAGGAGCCCTCTGGGTGCTACGAGTGAGCACGTCCGAATTGGCCCAGACTCAGGAAAGCTTCCCAGAGCAGGCAGCATTTGAGTCCAGACCCGAGTAAGGAGGGGTTCCTTGTCTTGGGCCTCAAGTTCTGCCTTCCCTGTGCAAGGGAGACAGAAGGGTAAGGGACACCCTTCTAAAGATTTCTGTGATTTCGTGAGTGGCAGGTGCAGATTTTGTGGTGGGCGCCAGCAAGAGGCAGACTCGTTCAGGTCCCAGGGCCCGTTATCTGTGGTGCACTGGGACCCCCATGAACTTTAATTCCGAGTCATTGAAACCTTAATGAAATTTAATTACTGTGATGTTAAGCGTCTTGTGTTAGTTAAGTTACTGCATTCTGACAACTCACTGTGCGGCCAGCTCAGGCCAGCGAACCCTGCCTCTACCTTCCTGGGAAGGAAAAGCTGAATGTATTTTAATGAAATTTCCCCCAAAGTAATTGCCTCCAATGAAACACCAAGTAAGTAGGCATCAGGACTGAATGTATAAATTGGCGACCGCAGATGAGAGCTACCATATTCGGAAGGGTTTGCATTAATCCAGGGTCTCCAGAAGGAGTGATGTGAAAGTTCAGAATATAAGTGACAGGTGTTTATGGTCCGCAATTGCATTAAACAGGCTCTTAAATGCGGGTTAAAGGCCTCCGTGAAATATAGAATACACCTTAAACTGTGGCTAAATTTTTGCCATTTTGGACTTTGCATTACTTACCTACAGAATTAGCGAGAGCTTTCGGTTAATCAACTGTCAGTGTGAATTGCAGTTGAGCAAAATGCTTATAAATACCAGGAAGCACAGTGTGCCCGGCCTGTTACTTTTCTCCCCCTCCTGCTTCCCCTGGGCCTTCCAAAGGCCTTCAGCTGATGGAGAGCTTTTAATTTCACATTTTGGCCCCCACCGCAGGTGATAAACAAAGGGTTCCCTGCCGCTCTGGCTGGGGTCAGTTATCCGGCCTCCCCGTCAATCCCACTCCCGTAATTACGCACAAAAGGGGCCTGAGATCCACAGCTAATTTGCGGCCTCTGTTTAGCAGAATTTAATAGCAGGTATTACTGCTGCCGCGGTAATTAAGGACCTTTGTCAATAAGACGGAATAGATGGCCACACTTGGTTGTAATCAGTGGGCTCTCGAGGGCCGGAGGAGTGAAAAGGGAGAGAAGCAATCCATTTTGTGAATAACGTGGCCCTCCTCGGTCCTCCCTCCCTCCCAGATCGGTGGATGGAATAATAATTCCCCAGGCAATGAAAGTACAGGAATAAAAGTACTTACCCTCCAGCCGGTGATTTTTTTTTGACTTTTTATTTACTCTACTGAGCTTTCTTATTTGCTCCAGGCTGCATTTGATGAAGTATTGTTTAAACAGCACAGAGCAAAATGGATGGAGGGAGGTGGAGCGAGGAGGAGGAGTTTTAAACGGGTGGCGGGGGGCGCCCTGCTCGAAGGTGGACAAGCCGTTCGGTTTATCAATTATTTCTCCGGGATAAAAAAAAAAAAGACAAAACCAAGTGGCTTCGTGAAGAGGTGGAGGGTGTCATTTAGAGCTGTCTCTGAACATAGTCATTCAGCTCTAAATGGGTCGCCTGTAACAAGCGAGAAGTGAGCTTGGGGAGGATTGTCACCCTCTGCCTCCTCCCTAATGCACCGATAAATGGCCACGAGGGGGGGAGGGGGCAGGGGCTGGCGGCCACAATTCAAAGAGACCTTCAAGGTGTGTGCCCCTCGCTGTAATTGGAGAGGAAGCTGCCTTTCCCCCGCGATTCCCTGCCTTTTTACTGGTTTTAACAAGCATGATGCTTTTAATAGTGCTTTGAGTACCATCTCTTTAGCCGCCTCTCCCTCTTTAAAGCGGCTTTAACTATACTCTTTCTGTCACTAATGTCTGAAAAACTTCTCCCTTTAATCATTCCCAGATGAGGCAGCAAACAAGTGGCCCTTTCCCTTGGCGATTGTGGGCTGGGAAGGGGAGCTCGGGCTGAAGGAAGGGGGGCGTGGGTGGGTGCTGGGGAGCTGGTGCCCGGCCTGGAGCTTGGGGACATTACAGGGGAACTCATGTTGGGGGAGGATTGGGGGTCAATTTTAAATGCCTAAACCCGCTAAGGCGGAAGACAAAAATCCAGCTGACCACTGTGAACAATGCACCTGGACTTGATTAATTAAAAAAGATTGAGATTCGATTTGTGGCTATTCCAGGCCAGCCCCCTACCTCCCTATCCCTCTATCCAACACACAGTTTGCTCCCTTCCCACTGAAGAGCCGCTCGCAAGCTGGGCTGATGGCTGAGGTCTTCCTGTGAGATGGACTTGAAGGGCTTCTCGTGCTTGTCTTGGCTGGGGAGGGTCTCGGGGGGTGGAGGCGCTTCACAAGGAAGGTGCCAGCTCATATACAAAGGTGGGAAAGGAGGGGGTGTCCAGGGTGGGCTGCAGCAGTGAGTCCCCGTGTCCTCAGCCAGCCCATTTTCGGCTTCTGATCACAGGCTCCTCTTTCTGGAATGATTTGTCAAGCCCAAGGTCGCAGACCGTTCAGAGGGGAGACCCTCCCCAGAGAGAGGCCCTGGGGAGAGGAGGGTGCAGCGCTTCTCTAGAGCTTCGGAGCACCCTTCCTCCAGAGATACCAGCCTGGAAAGCACCCCATTCTCCCGGATCATTAGGGTTTGAGTTTCAGCCAGTTGGGCTTGTTAAGCCAGTTCCCTTACCTGTAAAAGCAGGTAAGAATAGCTCCTACCTTCTGGGTGGGGGCTTGTGAGGGCTGCTAAGGTGAGGCTGGTAAGATGCTCCACCCTCCACCTGAGGCAGAGGAGGGAGGCAGCCCATTCTCATTCCATGGTTTTTCCGTAAAGGCCCGTTGGGGTGCTTTCAGTTACTTGGAGGATGGGGTGGGGGGCGCTGCCCTGCTCCCGGGGCTCAGAGCAGCCAATGACCATGACCACGGGGCGGATTTCCAGTGACTGCTGGTGCTGGGTTGTGTCTGCTGGTGCTGGCCATGACATTCACATCGCCAAGCAGTGGTTAACGGTCACTCGGGGACTTTTTGCTTCGCACAGAATCACAGGGGAGAAGGGAGTGCAGAGGCGGCTGGCCAGACAAAGAGAGAACACCGTGCCCAGGTCTGCCCCCCACAGGGCCCCGAGAGGAGGAATGTCATAGTGGACAGCACAGGGTCCCCTAAAGACACCAGGTCCTTATGCCTGGAAACTGTGAATGTTGCCACAGAAGGAGAAAAGGTCTTTCTTTTCCCATTTCTGTTGGGATGTGATTGACATGTAACATTGTATACGTTTCAGGCGCACAGCTGCAGGGTCCGATGTGTGTACACACTGTGAAATGGTCGGCCTAAGGTCAGCTCACGTCCGCCACCTCTCCTCGTTACAGAAAACTTCTCCCTGGGGATGAGAACTCTGAAGATCTGTCCTCTCGGCAGCTTCCGAACACACAACACAGCACCGTTAGCCACTTTACGTGCCCAGAGCTTACTCTCTGGCAACTAGGTGTTTGCGCCTTTCCACCCCCTTCGCCCACTGCCCTCGTCCTCTGCCCACTGCCTCTGGCCACCACCGATCTGTTCTCTGTTTCTCTGTGCGGTTTTCTTAAAAAAATATTTTATTTATTCATTATTAGAGAGAGGGGACAGGAAGGAGAGAGAGTGGGAGAGAAGCATCAATGTGTGGTTGCCTCTCATGTGTCCCCTACTGGGGACCTGGCCTGCAACCCAGGCATGTGCCCTGACTGGGAATTGAACCGGCGACCCTTTGTTTCACAGACCCATGCTAAATCCACTGAGCTACACCAGCTAGGGCTGAGTGTGGTTTTTTTGAGTCCACATTAAAAGAATGGAAATACATAGAAAATTAAGTTAACAACAACAACAAAAGATTCCACATTTAAGTGGGGTTGTCCAGGATTTGTCTTTCTCTGACTTACTTCGCTCGGCCTCATGCCCGTCAGGCCCATGGCGGTGTCACAGTTGACAGGGTTTCCACCTTTTCACGGCTGGGCAGCATTCCGTGGTGTGTACACACCGCACTTTCTCTGCGCCTCTGCGGGTGGACGCTGAGGTGGTTTCTGTGTCTCGGCTACTGTGGACAACGCTGCAGTGGGCGTGGGGGTGCAGGTGTCTCTTCCAGACCCTGGTGTCGCTTCCTTCTGTCAGACACCCAGCAGTGGGACTGCTGGGTCGTGTGGCCATTGTACTTAGTTTTTTGAGAAAGCTTCACACTGGTTTCTCTAGCGGCTGTGCCAATTTACATTTCCACCCACAGCGCACAAGGGTTCCCTCTCCCCACATCCCCGCCTACACGTATCCGTTGTCTTTTTGACAACAGCTGTGCCAACAGGTGTGAGGTGAAAAGGGGTCTTTCCAGATCAGATTATTTAGGACCCTGAGATGGGGAGAATGTCCCGGATTAGCCGCCGGGCCCTTAAAGCAATTGCGCGTCTTTTAAGGTGGGCGGAGGGGGATTCCACACGCACAGAAGAGTGGAAGGCCGTGCAGAGATAGCAGTGGAGACGGGGGTGCTGCTGCCACAAGCCAAGGAGCGCCAGCCGCCCCCAGGGGCTGGAGGAGGGGTGCGACGGGCTCTCTGGAGCCGCCTTGTCAGTACCTTGACTGTGGCCTTCTGGCCTCCAGAACCGTGAGAGGCTAGATTTCTCTTGTTTGAAGCCATGCAGTTTGTGGTGACTTATCACAGCCACCGCAGGAAGCTAACACAGACCCCCGGGGGAAGGTCCTAGTCCATGAATGAGGTGAGTGAGGAGAGGGAGGAAGGTGCTGCGCCCCGGGGCCTCCTGGCCGGGAAGGGCCACGTGACCTGTGCTCCAGGTGTGCGCCAGCTGCTCTGATGGCTGTGGAATTCCGAGGGGTGTCACTCGGGGGCCTTGACTGTGGGCTGTGCTGTACTCCGGCCCTCAGGGGAGGTGGGTTCAGGCAGGGGTGGGTGACCCTGGGTGGGGAGGCTATGGTAACTCAGGACCTCTGGGAGCAGGGCCCTGCCAGGCCTGGTCCTCATCAGGTCGGCCACAGGGCAGGACCAGAGCTGTGGCCGAGGGCAGACCTGGGACAGGCAGGGTGACATCTGCTCACCCCGTTTAATGAAGGGAGCATGAAAACCACCACAAAGCTGTATGACCACCTCTTAGGGAGCAATTTCTTACTCGGAAATGAGTTATTCTCTCATATCTTGTAAAGAAGTGTCCTAGCCTGTTTCCATAGCCCTCGCGTCTCACGCAGTAGCCTTAATGCTGCGGAATACGGTTTTCGGTGAAGGGTCACCCTGTGTCCATTGAGTCTCTTTCATATTTGGGTAGCGATGCTAATTCATAGCGCCATGGAGGTTAGAGTTCAGAAGTAAGATTATTTCTTCATTGATTTTTCATCGATATTGATTGGGTACTTGCTACCTGTTATGAGAATGAGATGAGAATCTGTCTGAGAAGAGGCAAGAAACTTGCCCGAGACACCTGGGGGTGGCGGCCCAGGCTGTGAGCACAGCTGTCTGTGTGGCAGCAGGCTCCTATGCTCTCGGGAGCCAAGGACGAGAACCACATCTGGACTGTGGTGTTTTGTTGGGAGACCTAGTTGCTGTCTCTGCAGATGGTCCCCCTCCAGGGCATGTCCCATGCCCAGCCACTCCCCCCTGCCACGTCTGCGCAGAGTGCTTGGCACACGGGCCTCTGGAGGGTTCAGCATTTTGTGTTCACTTACCACTGGGAGTTAAAGAGGCCTTGGAACATTCCTGCTAAATGTGATGTCTTCGAAAGGCATCTCTAATTGCAAGCACAAGTCAAATTTGGCAGAAGTGATTTGCAGACATCAGAGGCACGAGGCACCTTCTTTTAGCTCAGGGGTGTCAAACTCATTTTCAGTGGGGGCCACATCGGCCTTGCGGTTGCCTTCAAGGGCTGAATGTAATTTTAGGACTGTGTACAAGTAACTACTCTTTAACAGTTAAGTAAGAGCTCGGCGCTGCCGCCAGGTAGAAACAAGGTGCCAGGCCAGAAAATTGTGTTTGCCACCTGCGTTTTAGCTCCTCTACAGAGAATTGTTAATTTATTCTAGAAGCAAAATAATTAAAGGGTGATGGCCATCAAATGGACATGGTGGTTGATTGCAGTTCTGTCAAAATTCCTAGCAACCTGAATCTTCTATTTTGGAGCACAGGGCAGGCGGGAGAGATTACTTTTGGCTGTTTGGAAGTAGCCCATTAGAGCTGTAACATCACCTCCTCCCCAACCTCGCCTGGTGCTTTTGCTCCACCGCGGGCTCCTAATGGGGGAGGGCTGTCGCCATCCCACTTGGGCAGGCAAGAGGGGCAGGGCCAGTCTGGAGGCCAGCGCAGCCCACCCGGGAGCACGTTCCTGTAGGGCCTTCTCTCAGTGCCCTGGGTGGGGCTAGGCGGCTGGGTCTGCATGAACGGCAAACACCGAGCAGGTCCCTGGGTGGGGAGGCCCAGTAGAGGCGGCACAGCAAGGAGTTCACAGGTCAGGTGGCTGAGACGGGCGAGTCCTGGCTGTGTGAGCCAAGGCAAGTGTCTTACCTGCTCTGAGCCGAAGGTTCCCCCCTGGAAAACGAGGGGAATAATCTGTCCACCTCACATGTTTATTGAGAAGGTTAAGTAGGGTAAAATCACACGGTGCCTGGTAGAGTGTCTAGCGTGCAGAGTCAGATTCCAGAGGCGCCCACAGCTCTCATTACCTGTGTGGGAAAGAGCAGCGCCCCGGGGTTCAGAAGACCGGGGAAAACCCTGCTCTGCCTGGCAGCAAAGCCCTCGCTGGGCCGCGCCTCGGCTCCTCACCTGGAAACCGTGGAAGGTGATGAGGCCTGTCCTGTCCTGCCCTGCTGGGCGATTAGGAGGATGAAACGGGACACTTGGCAGCGAGCACCCGGCTCATGTAACTTAACGCACAGTCTCTTCATCCTTATATTGATGGCTTCTAGAACTCGAGGAATTTTGTGGTTTTAGCCGGCTCTTCTTGTCTCCAAGCCAGATCTTTTAGGCAGCCGTGTAAGCCTGGCGACTGCCCCCCCAGGTTAGTTTGCAGACATCCCTGCGCTCAGGCCTGTCCTACGCGTGGTTCCAGTGCTGCAGGGCAGGGATGAGAGACACATCAGTCAGACCATGTCTGTCCCTATCCCCAAGCAGTGGCCAGATACAGGAGGCCCAGTTAAATTTGAACTGCATATTCAACACACATATTGTTTTAGTATAAGTACACCCCACACACTGTATGGGACATACTTATACTAAAAAAAAGTGTATTCACTGTCTGTCTGAATTAAAATTTAACTAGATGTTTCAAATTTTTATTTGCAAAACTTGGCAACTTGGTGACCTCTCCTGCATGAAAATGACAAACTTGGGGTCACTGTCCATTGGCTTGGGGAGTCCCTCTCCTCAACAATGGAGATTGTTGGAACCAGGATCTGCCTCTGCTCCGTCTTCCTTGGTAACGGGACCCTGGGCAAGCCCTCCCTCCCCCACCCCGTGCCCTCGTTTTCCCCTCTGCCCTGGATTCTCTCAGTGGTCCTTTCCGGTTCCCTCGCTTTGAGTTCACAGCCGGTGGGGGACCCCTGGCCAACCCGGCGTTTCAGTGCTGTGTGGGACAAAATAACCCACTGGCTTGACCACATCTTCCACTTAATTTTTTTTTTATTTGTTGGTTTGGGAGAGACAGGAAGAGAGAGAGAGCAAAACATCAGCTTGTTGCACCACCCATCTGTGCATCTGGTGGTTGAGTCTTGCATGTGCCCTGACCTGATATCAAGCCTGCAACCTTGGCGTAGTGGGATGACGCTCTAACCCACTGGGATACCCGGCCAGGGCTCTTTCACTTTCCAAATACTTGTTTTGGCTTCACGTGGACACAATCCAAATGCCTCTGACCTGCCCTTTTAGTCCCAATTCTCAGCACTTGTAAGGAAAGTCTCCTTCTAACACAGCCCGATCCCCAAGCCAGGGCTCTAAAGGACGCTTTGAAGCCCTTTTAATTTCCAATCCATTAAAAATATAAACCTTTGGAGGGTTTGCTTCCTACATAGCAGCATGCTTTTTGGCGCGACAGCTGTCAAACTGAAAAACATTCCGTGAATTCTCCAAGTAATTTAAAAGTTGCTCCGACTGAAATATGGGGTGATGTCTACTCCGCTGAAAGGGTGCCATTTGTACCTGGGTAATTCAATTCACTTGATTTCCCCCCCCAGGGAATTACTTTCATGAGGAGAAGGAGGACATTTTACTCAGTTATGAAATGGGCGTTCCGATCTAACTCGTGACTCTTTCTAATCAGTTCTGCCTTCCAGTGCATCTCCGGGAAGGACGATCTCTTAAACCATCACTTGTCTTTGGCAATAATTACTTTTGGATGTGAACAAAGAGCCCATTTGGGGAGGTTATGTTCTGTGATATGGGCGTGTATATATAAAATCCTTTTAGAATCTCGGCCTCCCCCTTACATATGAGCTTCTTTCCCTTCAGAGATTAAAACTCTGCAGCCACTATTGGTTTTGAGCAAACAGAACTATGAAGTCCTGTAACAACTCATTGGGGGTCAGAGCCACGGATTTTCTCATTAATCTCGCCGACACTGCAGACGGGAAGGGGAGCCTCCCGCATGCATACGCCTCACGTGCATTCGTGTTAACATCCCCCCGGTTTATTCCGCTGCCCGAAGTTAGGGTTCTGCCAGCGCTGTGTCCTCCCTCGGCTGTCTTCCTCATCTCTCTCTCCTCTTCCTCCTTTCCTTTCCCTCCTTTGCTTCCTTTGCGAATTCAAACTTTTTAGTTTCAATAAAGGCGCTTGATGTGTGCCATTGGGAAACCTGACTTCCATTTTTTCCTCCAGAAAAATGGAACAGGTTTCTTTTAACTAGTGCAAGGCTCTCCTCTCTAAAAGGTTTTTATTATTGAGTGCCCGGGGTCCTTAGTTTCAGACATTTATCTTCTAGCTAAGCAGGAACAAAAGAGGGAGGCCGCCTTCTGCACCATCTGCACCCCGAGTTTCTGAGTAATTACCCGGTGGCTAAATGGAAGTGGTGACCCCATCTTCTTCACTGTGTCACTTTGGGTTTGCCCGTTAATTCACGAGCTTCGACTGTCAAAATAGTTTGTGCAACAGACCCTACAAAGGGTGGTGGCTCCTACCGATCAGTTGGGTTTTATAGCCCTGGTTTCCACACGTTAGAAGGAAAACATGTGGAGGTGCCCCAAATGAGCGCAGAATGCCAAAAAATGTGCCCCTTTATGAAGGGCTCTGGAATGCTTAAAGCGCCAATAACGCCCCACCCCTGCGGGCCTCATGACCACAGCCACTAGGGGGACGTGCCTCATCCTTGAGCGTCACTGTGTCAAGCCTCCTGTCTCCACTGTTGTAACTGGGGTCTCAAAACGGCATCCTTCAGAGGCCTTTGGACACACGTGTGGTGCTGAGGTGTGGAAGGTGGGGGCCAAAACTCAGCTCCAGTGGGATACAAATGTTTAAAAAAACGCTTTGTGACAATAGAATCTAAATAGATGCTCGTAGTTCATAAAACCTCTTTGCAGATTTGAAGCAGCTGCAGGAACCGGCCTCCTTTCCTAAGTAAGTAAGTGTGGGGCAGCCCCTTGGTACTGTGGGGGCTCCTACCTGAATTTTCTGTGCTCCTTCTCGATTCTACTTTTGGCTAGGTCTCCTTTATTAGGCAGATTTTTCATGGTTTTTTTGAAAAAAGGTTTTATTTGTTTTTAGAGAAAGGGGAAGGGAAGGAGAAAGAGAGGGAGAGAAACATCAATGTGTAGTTGCCTCTCACATGCCCCCTGCAGAGGAGCTGGCCCTCGCAACCCAGGCACGTGCCCTGACTGGGAATCGAATCCGTGACCCTTTGTTTCACAGGCCTACACTCAATCTACTGACCTACACCAGCCAGGGCTCACTGTTGTATTTTTCTGATCAAAAATGCAGAGTTCATCATTGAATGTTGGAAACATGCAGAGAAATATGGAGAAGACAGAAACCCTTCCCCTCTACCCAGGGCCAACCTCTGCTCACACTTGGTCTTTTTGGCCTTCTGTGTGTGTGATTTTCCACGTCTAAGATAATCTGTGCCATTTTGTTTCTTTTAAAACAATTCTCTGAGCATTTCAATTTTTTTCTGGTCGATAAACCATAGTTTATTTAGTCATTTCTTTTGTGTTGACTGTTTAGTTTTAGTATATTGTTGTTAGTAACCAAAGGGGCCAGGCTGAGAGGCTTTCATTTTTTTGAAATTTCAATCCTCACCTAAGGATATGTTTATTGATTTTAGAGAGAGGAAGGAAGAAAGAGAGAGACCGAGACATTAACGTGAAGGAGAAACAGGGATTGGTTGCCTCCTGCACGTGCCCCAACTGGGAACTGAGCCCGCAGCCTTTTGGTGACAGGATGATGCTCCAGCCCAATTAAGCCACCCAGCCAGGGCTGAGAGCCAAATTTACTGACCTGCCGAAGTGGACACTTCCCGCCCTGCAAATATCTTCTCTCACTCCAAGAACATCATGAAGCCTCCATGCCCTCTGGGCGTTATCTCTCCCTCGGGTGCTCCTTCCAAATCATCCCTACGAGGCGGACCAACTCCTATTCATTCTTCGAGACCCTGCTGAAGCAGCCCCTCCTCTTTGAACTCTGGATTCTCCTTCTCCGGGCATTGGCCCCACTCTTCCTCGCCTTGGCCTCTATGTCGGCTCTTCACTGACTGCTACTGAGCTGCCTCTCTGGTCTTCCTGTGCTGGTTCCTAGGGGCACCGTATGCGTCTCAGGATGAGCTCAGTCAGATCTCAGGCACTGGCTCCACGACTCCGGCCACTGCGGCCGCCCAGGACCACCTGGCTTGCATGGAACGTTGTTTTCTGAACCATGCCTGTCATGCCCACAGATGCGCCAGGCATTTAGAGGTAGAGCTCGGGTGTTTGGAGGATTAGATTGAAACACCACTAAAAAAAAAAAAAAAAAAGGAAAAAAAAACCTTTTTAAGCTCCTAGGACTCTTCCCTGATTTCCTCTGTGGGCGCGAAGACATTCCCCCAAATGTCTCCATCGTTGATAGCTGCCGTCGGAGTTCATGATGGCATTTGTGCTGGAAACTCCTGGTTTGATATTTCTCCAGTGGATTTAATGAGTATGAAAAAGTGTCATTTAGAGCTAGTTTTCTCTTTGTGCTTTGAAAAATGAAACGCACGTAGTTATCTGTAAATGAGATAATTACCTCCCTCCTTTGCTAAAGGCACCTACTAGTGATTTTTTTTTAGCTTGTTTCACTTAATGAAAGCTTTACAAAACGGGGAGCCCAGAGCTGCTAATAGGTTTGTCGTAATAAGCTCTGTGAAAGGGAGATAAAAACCGGTTGTTCCAAACCGGTCACAGAGATAGCCCGACGAGAGGGCTGGCAGCTCAGACGTAAATCTAAGTCTCGGGTGCATTTAGAGCAGATGTAAATAATAGCTGCAACCAATATTTTTAATATTACTGATCTTTCAACAATAATTATCTAGAAACTTTTAATGTCTGCAATTAGAAAGCTAGCAATTCAGTGGCACAGACCAGTGGTAAACTGCATGAAATTGGATACTTGCTGTAATTGGTAATTAATTACTTTTCATTACCAGGAAGGGATGTTGTAGTTATTCTGAATAGATACATCATGCTAATTATAGGCAAACACAAACCCACATATTTGAATTCAGAGCTTTTAGGAAAATAAGCGAGTCACGCCCGTACTCTACAGCCAAGAGGAGACTGGCCCACCCAACTAAATGACGAAGGCGGGGCATGTGCATTCTGACAGGGTCCCGTCAGGCAAGAGGTCCCCTTTTCCTAAGGGTCTCGGTCACATTTCCCTTCACTTCAGTGGGTAATTTAAATTCTCATCCTTTATGCAGATTTAGAAATGGTTCCAAATAAATATTTACACGCGCGTGCCTCCCTTGGTGAGCTCACGTGGTCCCAGGCTTCACTGATGGCCCCACTCTGCATAATTGGCACAGTCACAGCTCTGCCTAGACCTCTGTCTCCAGGGCAGGTCCCTCCCAGGATGTCCCCCAGCATCACGTGCATGTCTGCAGCCTTCACCTCCTCCGTAGGGGCCTATTCTGTGGACAGCACAGTCCTGTCCCCAGACTTGAGACTTCAGTCACTTCTCCCATTGCCCCTCCACCCTGGCCCCAGCCTACCCCACCTGTCATCACCTGCCATTCCCTGTGCAGCCCCTGCTGCCTGTGCAGCCCCCTCTTCTCACCGCTGCTGCTCTTCACCAGGGGCTCCCCTTGACCTGCGTCCCAGGAAAACGCAACCTTCGGAGGAAGGGCTTCCGGAGTGAAAGCACGTCTCTGAGAATCGAAAATCTCTCAACCTGTGCCGAGGTCCCTGCCCTCCACTAACACTACCCCTGACCGTCAACGACACAGAACATGCCCTCCGGAGATAATGTGAGAACCATGGGCATAGGCTAAAGTGTTTCACCGAAGCCAAGGCCATCGAAGTATCTCCCCAGGGCCGGGTAACAGGGAGAGGAAGGGGTTATCTGCATCTGCCTTTGTGCCCTTCACACTTGTGTCTGGACGCCCAGGGGCAGGTGGAGGGCAAGGACTAAGTTTGCCGAGGGCCTGCAAGCCCTGTCCCTCTCTGTTCCTAGTGAGGGAGGGAGGAAGTACTGACTGCCTTCTTATGTGGCGGTTACTGTCCTTGACACGCTTACTCTCTCCTGGCCAAAGTTGCCTCCGGGCATAACGGTGAACGCAGAAGCCACTGGAACCCACCAGCACCGTACCTCTCACACGGAGCACTGCAGGCCTCCAGAGCCTCTCGCCTGGTCTCCCAGCACAAGGTTTCAGAGGTGTGGCTGAGCCCTGGCTGTTCCATTTCTGCCCTAGATACCGACTCCCGCACACCGGGCCCTGGAAGGCTGGCTTCAGGTAGATTCAGAGCGTCCCTCCCCTCTCTTGGCAGTGGAACAGTAGTTCCTCGTGGGCACGGGAACGGGAAGAGTGGAGTCTGTTTTGAAAGTGGCAGGTGATGGGACAGGACCATGTCTGTCCTGGGGGCCCATCGCCTTCAAGGTCAGGCCCATCAGCAGTACACCAGAACCGAATTAATACACAGACAGAATTTTAAAAACTACAATGAAACGAACAGCCATCTTGCGAAAGCATCACCTTCTTATTCCCATTCCTCTTCAACGAGACCCGTTCCCCGGGCCTCCTTGAGCTGGGTTTCATTCTGTCGCTATTCCATCACCGCCCGAGTCCCTGAATGGCTCCCGCGGACAACGGCACCCTTTCAGCTGCCATCTCTCTCCTCTGCCTTTGTCACAGAGCTGAGTAATGATGTGACAACACGTGATTGGGCGATTGATGTCAAATGTTAGCAGCAACATTCATTTTCCCCTGAAATGGACAAAGAAGGGTATTAGTCATTTCTAAATTTTGTCTAGAAGCTACACCTCACGAGTGATATTCCCAAATTGAATTGGTCTGAAATTTAAAGTGGCTTTTAAGTCCCTCTCCTTGGATTGTTCCTCAGGTCACACAGAGCTGTGCGAGGCCAAGGGAGCAGGTTCGTGCTGGGAAGTGCTGGTGGCATTTCCCGGCTCCCTGCCTCCTCTGAGAAATCCCTTCCTTCAGGGCCAGGGCGTTCCTGACACTGAATGTCACATGGAGAAGAATCCAGGGGCCCCGGAGACGGGCGGGCCTGGGCTCCAGGCTGGCCTCTGTCACTGCCTACTGCTCTGTGACCCTCAATTTCCCCGTCTGTGAGATGGGGTTAATGCCCATGACTATTATCAGCCTTATTTTGCAGAAATGAGAAAGGAGGCTCCAGAGTAGTCAGTGAGGGGCCCAAGTCACAGAGCGAGTGAAGGGCGGAGCGCAGCCTCCCCGGGGCCGCCCCCCCCCAGCTCCTGCTCTGAGGCAGGGAGGCTCGTCCTGCCCTCCGGCCTCCCGGGAGGCGCTGGGCTTTTCACACAGATGCCGTGCAGACAGCTATCGTCCCCCCAGCAATAACCCACCTGACGTGTATCTATGCAGGGCTTGGATTCAGAGACAGGGTTCCCCCAGCATCCCCTGGGATCCTTCCTGTAGAAGCCAAAATGGTCCTGGATGAAGAAAGCTTAAAACTCCCACTCTCTGTGGTCAGCATTTTTTCAAGAAAAAGAAATATGCAGCCAGCTGGTTGGTTATTTAACATCTGGGAAGGCTCTTGCTCACCTTGCGCCCTTGGTGCCCTCTGAGCTCGCCGATGTCATCGTTCGCAGTGGCCTCTCCTCTACCTGTGGCTCTGATTCCTGGCCTGCTAGGAAGCAGGTATCAGGCAGGTGTGCCGCCCAGGAGCAGTGCCTAGGACCAGGGCCACCCGTGGGATGCAGCCATGTATGCTAATGAGATCGGTGCAATGTTACATTAAAAACCCAAACCTCATTTGCAAGTGAATGTTAATAAGGAGAAAAAGCGTGGCTCCGGCTGGCCCAGAATCAATGGTACGACTAGTTCTTCCTCAGTTAAGTAACATAATTTGTTCAATTTGTTTTATGTCAGCAAGTGAAGAACCTTTTACTCACTTTGATTCATGGAAGGAGGTTAGACAATGGTACAGTAGAAAGGAAATTAACATTTAACCTGCCTGCCTGGGTTTTTTAACGGATGTCTCCCCATGACTACGGCGGAGTCCGTAAATTCTCCTGATAAACCAGAGTGAAGCGGCAGCTCCTTAAATCCCAAGGAAAACCTGATGGCAGACAGTATACTCGAAAGTGAGATGTTGGGTCAGGGACTGGAAGACCTGGCCCCTAGCCTCAGCCATCACTTGTCACGTGACTCTGAGTCACAGAGCCCGGGTCTCAGTTCTTGCATCTGTAAAATGGTGTTGAAGACGCTGACTGCAGGAGAATGCTGCGTGTTTGTAAAGTGCAATATGTCGACATCTCGGTTCCTCGGTCTGAGATGTATTCGTGGAGCAGCTGCCACGTGGCAGGCGGTGTGCTAGTTGCCGGAGCCACAACGGTAAGCAGAGTTGTCACGGCCTGAGACCTGAAGGAAATTACAGTCTTGATGGCACATTCTTAAAATGTTTTTATGCACACTTTCAAACCTTCACAGAAGTGGGCAGAATATTCTACTGAGCTTTCATCTACCCATCACTCAGATTCAAGCACGAGTGATATTGTGCCCTGTTTGCTTTGTCTGGCCCCCATGTTCTTTTGCTGATTTTTTTCAGAGCCGAGCACAGACGGTGTACTTGTCTTTTGCAATACAACAAATCGCCGCAGATTTGGCTGCTTAACCACATGCATTTTTTGTGGCTCAGGAGCCTGGGCATGACTCAGCGGGGTCCTCTGCCCGGGCCTCCCAGAGCTGCAGTCTAGACGCTGGCCCAGGCCAGGGTGGCACCTGAGGCTCAGCGGCCTCCTCCGAGTGCACGCAGCTGTTGGCAGGACCCAGTTGCTCCCGGCTGTAGGACCGAGGCCCTCAGCTCCCACAGAGCGTCCTCTCCGAGGCAGCTCCCCACACGACTGGCTGTTCACTTCTCCTCCGAGGGCAGCCGGGACCCTCTCTGACACTTGACTCTCTTCTGAGGACTCACCTGGCTGATAATCTCCCTTTTGATTAACTGCTTAGCAACCTGTCATTGAATGACATCCATCTTATTCCCGGGTCTTGTCACTCACTTAGGGGAAGGGGATTATTAAGAGCGGGTACAGCAGGGAGTGTGACTCTTGGGGCCATCCTAGATTTCACCCACCCTGGACATTTTCTTACTACCATCTTAAATACCCATTTCTGCAGACGATGGGCATTTTCATGCATAGCTACAATTCCATGTTAATATCTGGTAGGGGTGGTTATGTGAGTCAGCTTAGTATATGTTGTGTTGTCCTAACAAAAGACTCCCAAAGCTCAGTGGCTTCCAAGCATGAAGGCTGCTTTTTTTGGCTCATGTTCCACATCCATCACATACTGGCTTCGGCTCTTTACCCTCAGAGCCAGGCTGAGGGAATAGCCCGTGTCATGGGAAGAGATGGAGGGACACGCACAGGCCTTTCTGCTCTCAATGGGCCCAGGAGGGCGGTGCTTCTGCAGGGAGGGGCCTGATAGGAAAGGGTCCGTAAGGGGCGGCTGGGCGTGTATTTTTCAGCAAATAGTGGAATCCTTTGTTATAGTGTAGTCTCAACCACACACCCTTTTTCCCACATGCCATTGACTTGTGAGAGGGACTGGTCAGTTGTCCTTTAGAATGTTCTGTGCCCTGAATCTGTCTGTCTGCTTCCTGTGGAGTCATTCTACTTGTGCCTTTATGCCCCGTACTTTCTGTGAGCCAGGATTAGCCCTAGTTAACTTATTTGGGGGCAAGAATTCTTCATAGGGGGTATTTGGTTCTTCATAGTTTATTACCTCAAAAAGCATGTGATGTTTGGTGAAGAAATCTTTTAAAAATTTCATTGCTTTCAAGGGAAATTCTTACTATGAGGTACTCATATCCATTTTTCAGGCATTTATTACTGATAGGTCTTGTACCAAGCTTGGGGAGATGGCAAGACAAATAAAGCAAAGTCTCTGTCTCAAGGATTTCACGAGTCAATTGGACAGGACAGATTCAAGTGCAATGAGAACAATCAGGCAAGAAAAGGAAACAGAACCTGTCTATCTAGGAAAGGAAGGAGTGAAAATATCTCTTTTTGCAGACGACATCATCTTGTATACAGAGAATCATAAGGAATCCACGAAATTGCCTTTCTGTTCACCAGCAATGAATAACCCAAAATCGAAATTAAGCAAATAAGTCTGCCTACTAGCATACTAAGAAAAGTAAAATTCTTGGAAATAAATTCAACAAAATAATTGTAGGTCTTGTACACTGAAAGCTATAAGATACCAAGGAAAGAAATGAGAGACAACTTAAATAAATGAAAGCGCAGCTGTGTTCATGGGCTAGAAGACTTAATATTGCTAAGACGGCAGCTCCCCCAAGTTGATCCATAGATTCATCACCATCCATATCAAAGCCCCAGCTGGCTTTTTTTTTTTTGTTGTTTCACAAATGAACAAACTGATCCTAAAATTCATATGGAATTGCAAGAGACCCAGGATAATAGCCACAACAATCTTGAAAAAAGCAACAAGCTGGAGGACTCATTTTTTGACTTCAACATTTTCTGGAAGGAAACAGTTATCAAGACAGTGAGGTGCCGGCATAAGGTGGACAGACAGGCCAATGGAATAGAGCCGGGAGTCCAGGATGGAGTCAGGCATTCCTGGGTAGTCGGCTTCAGAGAAGACGGCCAGGAGCACCCACTGTGCGAAGCGGAGTCTTTTCGTCACACAGTGCGTGGGTGTCTACGTGGAGGACAGTAGAGGGGGCTTCTGCCTCACGCCGCACATAAAATTAACTTAAAATGGATACAAGACTTGAATGGAAGAGATAAAACTAGAAAACTCTTAGGAGAGAACATAGGTACAAATCTTTGTGACTTCGTATTAAACAACGTTTTCTTAGATATGAAATCAAAAGCATTAACAGCCAAAGAGAAAATAAATTGGGCCCCATCGAAATCATAAGCTCTGGGGCTTTACTGGACACTATTGAAGAGTGAAAGTATAACCCCCCAGAATCGGGAAAAATATTTTCAAATCACATGTCTGATAAGAATCTAGTACCCAGAATCTATAAAGAGCGCCTACAAGTCAGCAGCAGCAACAGAACTGCCCGAACAATGTGATTAAGAAATGGGCCACGGATGGGAACAGACATTCTCCCAAAGGAGGTACGCAGGTGGGCAGCAAGCACGTGGAAAGGCGCTCAACCTCACTGACCGCTGGAGAAATTTAGGCCCAAATCACAATGAGATATCACTTCACACTCATTACGATGGCCACTGTAAAAAAAAAAAAAAGCCAGAAAATACATGTTGATAAAGACATGGAGAAAATGGGACTCTTGTATGCTCTTAGTGGGAATAAAAGGTGGTGTGATGACTTTGGAAAACAGTCTGGCAGTTTTGCGCTTTTGCAAATGCTGAACACAGTTACTGTATGACCCAGAATTCCCCTTCAGGTATCGAAGGGAGAACCGAAAGCTCACACAAGGATGTGTTCATGCATGGTCTTAGCAGCATTATTTGTAATGGCCAAGGAGTGGAAACAGTTCTAATACTCCTCAGAAGACAAACAGATAATCAAAATGTAATGTATCCACACCATGGACTATTGCTTGTCCATAAAAGTAGGTCAGCGTGAGGTGATACATGCTACAGCATGGATGAATTTCGAATGTATTATGCTAAGTTGTAGAAGTTAGTCACGGAAGACCACATGTCGGATGATTCCATTCGCATGAACTGTCCAGAACAGGCAAACCCACCGAGCTAGAAAGCAGACCAGTGGTTGCCAGCTGCCAGTGGGGTGTGACTGCTGATGGGCACAGGGTTTCTTTTGGGGGCTATGAAACGTCTCTTGGAATTGGCAATGATTGCCATACAACTTTGTGAACATAGGTGACTGCCAAGGCCCTTCCAGTTGCCAAGTGACAACTCAGCCCACAAGGGACAGGGACAAACTCTTCCTGGGCATCAGGAGAGATATCAAAATGAGGCTACACGGAAGGAGACCCACAAAGTTCCAGGGAGCCAGGCAGCAGGTACCGGCCACAAGATCCAGCACAGTGAATACATTCACTTAGCACTTGACCTCTCTGGGGCTGCACCCTCAGGAGCTGCTGCGGACAGGTCAATGGTCAGCCCCTGAGCCCCTCAGTCCCTCTTGGATGAAAGAAACTCGGCTCCCTGCCTGTGGGACCTCAAGGTAAGACTTTGTTCACACAAAGAATTCTGTGATGGAAAACTACTTGAGCAAACAATCCTCAGTATTGTTAATTGCATCATCAGAATATGAATGAGCCTTCATCTCATAATGAAGAAGATGACGACCTTGGCAATGACCATTGTCCACCATTAAAGTCACTGTTCAAGGGGCACTAGATGGATGTCAGGCCCCATTGGGAGCATACTGTATTTGTCATCTCATTTGCTTTTCACGGAAACTGAAAAGCAGTGAGGGCCTTTGCAGAAAAATGGTCCTCGTTTCACAGGTGTGACCGAGGCTCTCAGAGGTGTCCTGACCCAGTTCGCACAATCAGAGGTGTGTACCTGGGAAGTGAACTCAGATCTTTTCGGTTCAGAAGCCGATGTTCTCATCATCTTTCTCCCTTGTCCTTGGACCGTGCCTTACATCTGCAAAGCCCTTCATGAGCCGTTTCTCTGTCGCGCTGCACGGTCACCCCAGTCTGCAGTGGGAGAGGAAGAGGCTCTGACTCTCATTCCAGGCTGTAGGGTGGCGAGGTGGGATGGGCGCTCTGGGTAACCTCGCATCTCTCCTGTTCCCTTGGTGGTCGCCCACCACCAAGGGGACCGCCAGAGCACGGAGATTTGGCCAGTGCTCAGTAGCTCCCCTCTGCAGTCATCCTTCTCAGTATAGATGAGACGCTCAAATTATGATGTTTTATTCTAATGACAAGGAGTATAACAAGCACAGGAAATGGCCTGGCATTAATCTCCACTCCATCTTGTGGCAGTGACTGCAATGAAAATGAGAAATAGTTTAAGCTTAACCCATTCTCATTACAATCATAATTACATTTTGTGGTCATTCTTAGTTTCTAGCAGAACCCAACTGCTCTCCACGTCAATTTGAAAGATACAGACAGCCCTTAATGTCTCGCCAGCGTTCATCTGCCCAGCCATCTGCCGAGGACGGATCCTTGGGAAGCTGAAAATTGGGCTTAAGGAACTTATCTGCTTTATGTTTTGAATGGTTTGGCACAGACCTGCTAAACATCTGGATAAATGTAATTTACATGCATGTGCCTCAGAAAAACCGAATCAGGCAACCGATTTATCTTTCTAATAATATGCGTATGTTTAATAGAATGCTCAGATTTGGACCTTGATTTATACAGCTGATGGCGCTGAGAGCTCATCAAGAAGCATGCTGGGGGTAAGAAGGGAGGAGGTGGGGACGACACCTTGGCAAGGACAATCCCCCCATTCCCTAAGCCATCGCTGGAGTAC
>PVKM010018852.1:0-24721 GCA_004027735.1 Carollia perspicillata | reverse complement strand
CAGGGTCTGCCCGAGGCTGAGGGTGCAGGCATAGCTGTGATGCCAGGACTGTGGGGAAATTTGAAGGGAGGTAGAAATGTTCTATATTTTGATTGTGATGGTGGTTACATGACCGACTATTTATCAAAATGCACAGAATTGGGGCCTTGGCTCTCTGAATGTTTCTCCTTCAGCAGAAGCCATATAATGTTTTAGAGACCATGAGGGAAATAGCCTGGGGAGAAACATCAATGAATTAAACACAGGGAAATATCCACCAAGAGACTCAGCCATGTGCATCCACATAAAACTCCTTTCTCTCTCTTAGAATCACAGACGGTTTGGGCCAGCAATAGTAAGCAGCTGTGTGCTTTTCTCTCCAGGAGTTCCACCTCATGACCTGGCCACGGCGACGTCTGCTTATTAGATTACGGAGATCTTCCCTCTTGGCTGAGCGGGACCTGACTCTAAGAGAGAGAATCCCTCTCTTTAGCAGGTTAAACTAAGTTGAGGTAAGAAATAGACCCGAACATTCCACGGCTTGGTGCAGGAGAAGTTGGCTAAAGGTCAGCCTCGCGGCCATTCTGCACCCGAAGGGACGCTGTACAATGAAGGGCAGGTGTGTGCCAAGGCAAGGGGAACACGGATTTGGGTGGACAGCTGGCAGTCTCTTTCATACTCTGAAGCCATCCGAAACAGAAAATGACACCTTCAACTGCTTCGCTTATCAAGGATTTGGCTCAAATTCGAGCAGCTGTTCCCATCTCTACTACTTTTATCAGTAATTTTGATAGAAAGATAAAAGGGCAGGGTCAAGGAAGGTGAAAAACTTTAAGAGAACAGTCAATAGTAAAGAATCGGGTAATTATGGGCTTGAATGAGGCTGATGAATTATTTGTGAGTTTTATGACGACACGGTTGTCTTTGTTCTCTATAATCACATATAAATGATAGAGGTTGAAGAACTATCGGTAAAACTAAATTTTTATTTGATATAGTACTTGCCAGGAAACCAAGAACTATTAATTGTAGCTTCTTTTGAGTTGACATGCACCTAAATGACAGAATAGGATGAAACTAAGACGTTAATCAGTGAGATCTTTCTAGGTATTGCACACAGTTTTTTAAAATGTCATAGGCATTTCAGGACAAGCAAGCAGGGGTAATGGCACCAGGAAAAGTACTCCAAAGGAGCGATACAGACTTACGTACCCCGGCATGACTTCGGGAGAATTCTTATAACAACTAGTGACAACATGTAGTAAACAGGTATAGTTGCAACGAAAGACCAACAAAACGTAGGCCATCATTAGCAGGAGCAGTGGGAACAAAACAGAGTATTGCATCATCTTTGCATCGAAATATGAAAGCCCACAGCTGGGGGCCTGTGCGAGGTGCTGGCTGCTGATTACAAAGAGATTAATACTACCTGGGATGGCACAATTAAGGGACAATCAAGGAGCAAAAAATATAGCTTCGTGAAAGTAAGCCTTTTTAGTAGAAAGGAGTAGCTGCTCAGTAAATGTTAGTGAAATAAATACACAAATAAGTTAAATCCTCTCTGGTAGAATATTGATTTATTTACTAAATACTGGAAACAGGGATTAAGGAGATGAATTTAGTACACTTAACAAAAAAGAAAAGACTACTTCACAAAATAATAAACACAAGGAGCTTGTTTCTTTAAGAGGCAGAACATAAAAAAATTAGTAAGTCTGAGCATGTATAAATAAATTCATGGACAATGTATCACTAATGGGTTATTAGGGAAACAAGGGATGTTTGAGGGTTAGCTTTTGAGATGGCGGATGAAATGCAGTGTAACCTAGGGGAAAGTTCCACCCTAGGCCTTTCTTCAAATTGTCCCTCGATGTTTCTGTCAGAGATAGGATAGTGGGTTAGTGATCCATGTAGCCAGTATAGTTAGTTCTTTTTAGAAATAAGCATTTAAAGTTAAACCAAACATGAAAAATGGCTATTGTTTTTCTCTTTGGCATCCCTAGGTTGAGCCTTCCTGCCTGGAGATGCTGAGGAGGGCTCTGTGATTGATGAGCACTGATCTAAGAAGACATCTGTGATAATGAGGGGTGGGGCCACTCTGTGTACCCATCTGTGTCACCAGGCAGTCCCAGAATAATAGAGATGGAGTTTCACAAGCCTGAGGGGGTGGGGTGGTAACCGATTAATGTTCAGAAAGATTGAGAGTAGTGCACTAGTTATTTTTGGTTGCTATGTCTCTTTGGAATAGAGGGAAGAGTGGGGAAGGAAACAGAAGGTGGAGAGAAAAAAGGGGAGCAAAAGGCACCAGGAGCGACGCCCCAGCCCTTGCACCACCCCCACCGAGCACACCAAGCTTTTATGGCTGAGAGCTAACCCCTCGGGATCAAGGGTTACCATTCTCCACAGCAAAGTGCACTCTCCCCAACACCCCCCTGCCCCCTCCCCCGGTGCTGGAGGACCACCGCCGGAGAAGGGCCTGGCGGCACCCTGGAAGAATGGGACTGTGAGAATAGGGAATCAGCCCAGTCTATCTGCACAGCTCTGGTGACAGCCTTTGAAATCCGGTTTCCGTTCTGAGATTTCCTCTTTGATCTCTCAGTTAAAAAGTCTGGTCCCCACAATACACACATCTCCTGTGCTGGGATATTGTGCCATCTCTTCATTTCCTTTTCTAGGCACCTTGTCTCAGGACAAAGGTGTTGGCAATGACAACCAGCAGGTTGAGCCCCGAGCCTTCCTGGCACGAGTGATGCTGTATCGCTTGGACTTAAGCTTCACTTAGAGGCTGTATCTGGTAGACAAGTGGGCTTTTCCTTTCACTGCTCTGGGGCTTATTTCTGTTTGTTCTCCGCTTTTCCGCCTGTGCACCTGTGCCTCCGTTCCCCTCCCTCCCCAGCTGCCTGCCCTCTCTCTACTGCTCGCTCATGCAGGACATTTTTCAGTCTACGAAATGCAGCAACACATTTATTACCCCTGGGTACCTCCACCGACAATTGAGAAAATGCATTTCAGCATGATGAAGAGCCATGAACAATGAGTGTATAGCAAAATAAATTACTCTATAAATGAAGAAAAACATTTCACTAATGCAAAGTCCAGGACTATCTGAAGGTAACAATTTACTACAATTAACAATTTGGAAAAAAACTCAAGGATTTTTTCCCTGATATTTATAAAGGGTTTCAGACTTATAGAGGGCAATTATTCAGCCAGTGGGTGTGTTAGGATGGAGGGCTGCCATCACTGAAAGTTCGCTCATTCTATACGGCAGGTAAGCTTCTGTGACCACAGGCCTGGGTCCATGCCCTCAGATTTCTCATTCCCCAGGTGCAAAACTTTATCTTGTACTTAGCCCATGGTTGGGGGTTGCCATTTCATGCACATGTACTTCTGGTGAGGTTGGAAGCATCTTAAGGAGTAGGTAGGACCCCAGCTGATTGAGCTCTGCACCCTGGGCACCTGGTGCAGGGTTCCCAACATGGAGGACACTTAATGTATGTTTGATGTAAGGATGAATATTTAGTAGTGACTCCAAAATCTTGATTAATCTTGGCAAGGTAGCCAGGTGCCAGACCCAGCGAGTGGCTTCATCGATTGCCTTTAGACAGACAGCCGCTTGGCCTCTCACATAGGGTGGGTCTCACGGCAACCATTACCCTGAGTTTGTGCACCAGCATTGTAGCACTGGGTCACCAATGCTTGTTCACCACCTTCTCCCTGAGGACGCCTCTGATCACCCTGTTTAAGGTTGCACCTGCCCTACCTGCACTGGGACTCTTGTTTCTTCCGACCCTGCTCTTCATTTTTTTTTTTCTGTAGCTCTTATCTCCTTTTAATATATTATATAATGTGTTTTTTCAGTATGTGTATTGGTTACTGTTGGTCTTTCCTATTAGAATGTAAGCCCTACCATGTGTTTGGTACATAGTAGGCGTTCAATACATGCATACTGAATGAGTGAATCCTGCTTTGTGGCACTAGCCAGGAGATAGATACCGCAGCCTTGGCCATGGTTTTTTTGTTTGTCTGTTTCTTGAATCTGTGTCCTTCGGAAAACAGGGTTCCACTGAGATATTTCTTGCTGAGTGGAGCTGAAAGGGAGGCTAAATGGGCAGGATTTAGGGGATCCTCCCTTCATACAATCACTTTTCTCCTTTTTAATATATTGACGTTGTATGAAATATTTTTTTGAGAAAGGAGTTCTGCTGCTGGGGTTTTTTTTTTTTTTTGGTCTGATTTCTCTGTGTTGAGCAGGGTGAGAATCGATGGTGTCAACCAGCCCAGCCTGCCTCCTCCATTTCCCCTGGTGGATAAGACTTGGTTGGACCTGTCAGAGCTCTAACACTGGCAAGACAGAAGCCCATCCTCTGGGGAGCGGCCCCAAGAAAAGTGGGGGTGGTAGACACATGAACCCACACCTTCCGTCCCCTATGTAAAGCTAGGAGTAATTTCTACATACCACGGAATACTACTCAGCCTTATAAAAGAAGGAAATTCTGCAACATGTGGCAACATAAATGAACCTGAAGGGCATGAAGCTAAGTAAAATAAACCAGTCACAGAAAGACAAATAGTACATGATTCTACTTACGTAAAATATCTAAAATAGTTAAATTAATAGCATCAGAATGAAATGGTGGTTGCCAGGGGCATTGGCGGGAGTGGTGGGGAGAAGATTATTGCTTAATAGATATAGAATTTCAGATTTGCAAGATGGAAAATGTTCTAGAAATCATTTGTACAACATTGTACCTATAGTCAACAATACAAGTAATGTACTGTATACTTAAAAATTAGTTACAGCAACAGATCTCTGTTAACTGTTTGTTTCACAATAAAATAAGAAAAACTAAAAAACAAAACATGCTTGAAAACCATGGATTTATAGCAAACTATATATCTTTCTGTTTTTAAATAAAAATGCATTGTGGAGGATCTTCATTAGCTATATCTTTAACACTATGTAAAAGTAGAATAAGTTCTAATTTATTGCCAATGAAAGTTTATCACAGTTTTTTAAAGCTTTTCTACTCAAAAGCATGAGTATGTGAACCAGCGATAGCAGCATTCATGAGAGCTTGTTAGAAATATAGAATCTCAGGCTCCAATCTAGACCTAGTGAGTCAGCATTTGCATTTTAACAAGATCCCTAGGTGACTCTAAGCCACCTCTAAAGACTGCGTCTTTGATGCTGTGATTTCCTATTCTGCTGAGAGCTCTGCGAACCCAGCGGGCAGCTAGACTTTGCTTGTGCTGTCTTTCCTCGGTAGAGTTAGTAATGCATAGGCCTGCTGACAAAGTTGGGTAGGTATAGCAGAGAGAGAAGGGGGAAGCAGGGCATGCGGGTACCCCACCCTTGAGATAGACTTGAACAGCAGACTGCATGCCTAGGCTGAATTATTTGGCTAAAGAACAGAGTAGAGCACAAGTAATTGAAATACACCATATTTCCTGAACTTCATTTCAGCCAGTAGTCTCAACCTCTTTTTGTGATAAATCTACCATTGCTACTAGCAAGAGGTACAATCAATGGAACTTAAGTTGTGCCTTCTTCCTTGGGTCTCATGTCCAAGGTGAAATTACTAACAAGGGGGTGACATATTGAGGAAACAGGTAACAGGAAAAAGGAAGAGGAGAAAAAGAGAAAGAGAAGCTAAGGTATAATCAAGCAATGGCCTCCAAGAAAGGAAGGGCCGATGACACGTTAAGTTGAAAGCACACACACCCTTAACAATCAAACTTCGTTAATTACACTTGCACATAAAAGTTTGGTAAGGCAGCCTAGTTTTCACCCACAGCATATATATTTTAAGCTGCATGCGACCAAACGGAAAGAGTTTTTAATATTTTTTGAGCAATTGCAAGAGAGCCTATAAATATCTTTCAGCTCCATTTTGTCTCCCCTGTAACTCAGGGCTGTGGTTCTTGCTGAATGATTTGTCATTGTTCTGTACGGTTCTGACCATATCATTTAGCAGCACTGTAGGAGGGCACTTATGTGGTTTAGCTCTGAAACTCCCCATTAAGAGATGAATAAAAAGTCAACAACATTATCCACATCATTAGCTTATGCAATAAAAAGTGATTAAATACAGCTAGCTTTCAAATGCATGCAAAATAGATCTAGCTGAAAGTATAAACGTGTATAATGTTTATGTTCTGTTTGGACTGAATTACCTTAAGTAACAGAAAATCACCATCCTACTCATTGATTACCATCAACACTGAAGTCATTGGATTACGAAAACTTTGAAAAAGAATGTTGGGACAAAGCTATAATTAGGTTGCTAGTATCGTCACACCTGTCATTGGATAAACCTCTCCAAACTGACTGTTCTTTCTTCAGTAGACGGGGATTAGGGCATGAGTTTTTGGGTTGCTGGGGGTGAGAGTTGGGGGGGTATGAGCGAAAGAAAGATACATTTATTATTTAAGAAATACACATATTTTTGTATTACCAAAATATTTGGTGAGTTAGATGTGGGTGTTTTGTCCTTCTGATTTTAGGAACTACCGGAAATCATGGGGAATTCCCAACTTGTTTCCATATATCTGGCCTTCTTTGGGTGGAGGTTGTGGAGAGGGAGCACCCAGAGATGATGGGTTTGGAAACCACACCTCCGGAACACCCTCCGGGTGGTTGAATCACGCCTTGTTACTGAAGCTGCTTGGAAGGCCACCAAGTCTCGGTTTCCTAATTATCATCAGAAACTCCCTTGAACATACACAAACCATGTACAATAACAATATCAGTCACACCTCTTCATTCAAAGGTTGCATCCAGATTCGGGCTGTGGAATTTAACCTATCTATGGTACATTTCCACCATGGATTATGTCAAATTTTGACAACAAACATTTTTCAGTCCTTACCCTCACTGACCTCCCAGCAGCATCCCTGGCCACCACTGCTTTCTCTTTGAAACACCCTTTCCTTGGTTCCCACCACATGGGGTTGTCCTGCTGTCCCTTCTGTTGCTCTGACCTGTCCTTCTCTTTTTCCTCCCCTTTTAGTGGCTCTTCCTCCTCAATCTGACTGTGAGACTTGGCATTCTACAAGGTCACTGTGGTCATCAGTCACATAGTCTTAAACTGGTTCCATTGCTTCTTACTCCTTTCTTTCATCTGCATCAATCTCATTCACTCCGTGACTTTAATGATTGTCACTATATATTATAGTGACTCCTAAATCATTATCTGCAGCTCATAGCTATTTAGCAGGCAGCAGTTTTGTGTACACGACTTTCTTTTCAGTAGCTCTGCTTGGATTTTGGCAAACATCATTTACCCGTCACACGATGGGTTCCTCTTATACCCCACTCAAAGGCATCACAGTTCAGTGAAAGTAAGTCATAAAATAAGGCATATGTACTGCTCGACACCTGTCTCTCCCTCACCATCTATATTCAGTCATCATCAAGTTATCATTTTATCTTTGAAATCTCTCTCAAATCTCTCCAACTACAGTATCATAACTCTAGTACAAGTTTTATCTTCCACCAGGAATATTTTGATTGAACCCTCTCCAAATAACTGTCCACACTATAGCTAGAGTGACGTTCTAAAAATGCAAATATAATCATGACTCTCCATGTTTAGTAGTTTCATGTTCTTGGGTTAAGCACCAAGCATCCCTAACCGCACCCACAAGTTTCATACAAACATACCCCTGACGACTCAGCTAGTCTCCAGTTTTGACCCTCAGTTCCGCCATACGGCTCTTATATTCCGGTGATTCACACGTTCCAGGCTCCTTTCTTTGGGCCTTTTTCTGAATAGTTTTTCTTTCTGAAATTGTGTTTTCTCACTTTCCCTTTTCTATATCACTTCTCAAGATTTTTACCTCTCAGATTTCGTTTCTCTTTTCACTTTCTCACTCAGTGTATTTACCCAGTTCTAGGATTCCAGTAATCATTTCTGTGCAGATAATATCCAAATATATCTTTATTAAAGTTGCAAATGAGCATTTACATTGATGTTAAAACTAAATGTTTTATAAATGTCTTAACCTCAGTGTGTCTCAAACAGAACTTCCCCTGCAAATCTGCTCCTCTTCATATCTTTATAGCCTGCAATGATATCACAGTCTCAAAACCACTCACTTTTATCATCCCCACAAAAATACCCCAATCCCATTAACAGTCACCCCCACCCTTCCTCCTAACCCTTGGAAGTCATTAGTCTACTTTCTGTCTCTATGGTTTTGCCTATTCTAGACACTGTAAATAAATAGAATCATACAAAGACTTTTGTGTCTGGCTTCTTTCATGTTTTCAAGGTTCATACATGTTATGGCATAAACTCATACTTCATTCCTTTTTCTAGCTGATTAACATTTCATTACATGACACATCGCACTGCTTTATCTATCCATTAGTTTATGGATGGATATTTGAGTTCTTTATACTTTTGAGCTATCTTAAATGGTGTTGTGCTGTGAACATTCCTGTACATGTTTTTGCATGGATGTATTTTTTAAGTTCTCTTGAGTATATATTCCTGGAAATGACATTGCTTTAAAAAATCTCCTCCTTTCCCTGTTAGTCGTTGTTTTATAGCTCTGCATGCATCAGATTAATAACAGCCAAATTAAAGCTCTAGTCCTGTCACTCAAGTGGCCAATGATCCCTCAGTGACTTCCCAGCGCCCACTGAATGCAGCCCGCAGCCCTGGCATGGACATTAGGGACCCTCCACAGTATGATCCTTACCTAATAGTTTGCTTTGCACTCCAACTACTATAGTGTATAAGCTGACTTATTTGTAAAGTCTTTCCTGAACAGCCCTAACCGTACCTCAAATTAAAACTAGGTAGACTTTACTAATCCTTTCCTAGTATTTCCATAAGTATATCCATTTGTACTAGGAGACACGCCCTAGAAAAATATGCAAGTTCTAGAACAATGTACATAGTAGGTACTCAAATATGTATTGAAAGACTGAAATGTGTGTGAGTTAATAAGTATTTGTCTTGACATCTCTTTCCCATGTGTTCATTGAGTTCACCCAGCACGGCATGTCAGGCAGTAAGCCACCTGAGGGACAGGGCTGTGTCTCAGACATCTTTCAGTTCTCAGCTGGTAACATAACACTTGGCATATACTAAGTTTTCAATAAATACTTGTTTACTGACTGCATCCCTCAGTCAATCAAAACCAAACCATACTATTCCCTGGTCTTTAAGCATGCTTCGAACCTCCCTACTGCCTTGTTTTTAAGAACACAGTTCTATCTGGAATTGCGTCGATCTCTCCTAAATGACCCAGGTTAAATAACTTTCCCTCTATTATACTTTTTCCCCCTTAGTTCTTTAAGAAGTAATTTCACATACACTCTCATAGTATTTTATTAGTAACTCTCTCATAGACGGTCCTATCTTGCATTCTCTTACAGACATTTTTTAACTCCTCTTACCTAACATCACCCCTAAACTAACCCTTCCCTGAATTATAAACTACATAAGAGGAGGAAATAATATTATTCATAGCTGAATGCTTTACATATAAGTAGACACTTAAGGACTGAATCAGGAAATAACTTACTGATTTTTCATTGATTGGTTGAACTTAAGAGGACAGAGTATAACTTCTACTTTTCTCCACCTTGTGTTTTCCCATTTCAGTAGAAGCTATTAACCCAAAATCTGGAAATAACCTTCAATTCTCCTTTCCTGGTGTGCACATCCAATCAATCAGCAGGTTCTGTTGATTCTTACTTCGAAGTAGATCGTGATCGCTCTGTTTTTCTTTATCACCTTGGTTGTTCAAGCCACTGCCATCTCTTATTCCATCTATTGCCACAACCTTGCAACTGGTCTCTGTATTTCACTCTATGAGACTAAATTTTCATAGTCATACTATTAAATTTTATGTTAAATTTATACATTTAAAAATATACATCAGATTTAGGTTGCACTCAGATGAAATCCAGAGGTCTACATGTGGCTGGAACCTGTCATCCTGAGGTTCTCAGCCCCTCCTGTTCTCCCCCTGCTCACTAGCCGCTGGCGGCACTGGCCTGGAGGACCAGGTGGGACTTGCATTTTACTCACCATTCTGCTAAAAACTGTGCAACTCTGGGTGAGTATCTTTACCTCTGGGATTCAATCACTTCAATTTAAAATGAAGGAAGTAGACTAAGTGGTTGTACATGGTCTCTTTAATTTAATTATCTTCAACATTCCTAAGTAGCTTGTCTTTACAGCTAGGATGGGTTATTAGCAGGAACCATTTTAAAAGCTGCTAGGCAACAGTAACAAAATACACATTGGTAATGTTATCTGTAACAATTTATTTTGTTCAAACAAATACATCTTCTGAGACCAGTGCTTCAGAAATTATAGAAGTGGCTGAATTATTCTGCTTTTTAAAAAAAATAAATGAAGATTCCAGACAGTCCCTAAAGTGACTGCAGCTAGTTCATACCTGTCGTGTGGATTATTTTGTTGATATAGTACTTTATCAGAAAATGTTTATAGGTTTTTTTCTTTTATTAAGTGTACTTTTTGTTGGGAAGAAGGTGTATTAGTTTCCTACTGTTGTTGTAACAAATGACCACAAATCTGGTAATTTAAAACAAATACATGTCTATTGTCTTATAGTCCTGGAGGTCAGAAGTCCAAAATGGATTTTACTGGGCTAAAATCTAAGTGTTGGCAGGGCTGGTTCCTTCCTTCCGGAAACTATGGGGGACAATGCTTCCTTGCCTTTTCTAGTGTCTTGAGGCTGACTGCATTCCCTGGCTTGTGGCTCCTTTGATGTTGAAAGCTAAAAGTGGGGGTTAAGTCTGACCCTGTATCATCTGACACCAACTCTTCCAACCTCCTTCCACATTTAAAGGTCCCTTATGATTACATTGGGCCCACCTGAATGAACTTACTTTCACCTGCAACCATAATTCCCCCTGGCCATGTAACAGGGTCACAGGTTCTGGGGTCATTAGGAAAGTGACCATTCTTCGGCCTGCTATGGGGTGGGGGAAAAGTCTTCATCAATGCCTCTGGTAGTTCTCGTGACTTTTTTCTTATCACCATCTCCTTCCCCAAACACAAATTGCACGAATTTTGTTTTGGCTGGAATGGTTAAAATGTCAAGTTCAGCATTATTCTTTTAGAAATGTATAAGATGAAGCCCAGGCAGGCTACACTATTTCCCCAAAGATACCTGTGAAGTATCCAGGATGAAACCTGTGTTTCCTTTCTACTCGGTGTTCTTGCTAACACAGTGGCCTTGATGCTGCTATTTCATTTGTTATCACTGCAGCTCTGTTTTTACATTTGACATACAATTCTTGGTTCCCTGTGTGTTGTAGCTCATCTTATTTAAAGTGATATTTCCTCATTCATGCAAATAGATTAAATTTTTTGTTGGTGAATAAATAACCGAGTCAACCAATGAAAACAAAATTGCATTATTCGATTGTCCTTGGATGTGTTCCAAAATTTAGCATCTCTCAAGGAGTGTTTGTAGAGCACCTGTTGTGACCTGACAATGGTCTAGTTAAAGAAGAGTGTATCAGTACGTATAAACTGTGACATCGTTGATAATTCAGGACTTATGACTTTTTCGTTGGGGAGACAAGAAAATAATACTTTAAAAAGTTACATCGTAGTTCAAAGCAATGTGGGATTAATTGCCAATTGAAATGACTTGGTCAAATGTTGGTACTAAATTTCAGCAGAAGAGAGCAGTATGGGTGAATAGGAGGAGGTGGTTTTTGAACTGGATCTTTCTTATTGCAAAGGATGCAGATAGAAAATGGATAAGGGAGGAAAGGATGTTCTCAGAGAGGAAAGTGTGGATGAAGGCTTGGCGGTGAAAGCCAACCTGTTTGGGGAAACATTAAGAAGACGGCCCCGTCTGGAGTTAGAGATCAACGTAGGAGACGGTGGATGCCGAAGTTGGGTAGAGAGCTTTAGGGAGTTAGTGAACTCTGAAGGCAATAGTTTGAATTTATGAATACTAACATCAAGGGATGCTTGATTTTGTTAATTTTGGCAATGATTTATAATTTTTTTCCAGCAAAAGCAAAATGTCTTACTTTGAAAGATTTCAAAAAGGCTCTTGGTTTCGACAAACTATCACATCCACGCGCACACAACTACGCTATTACAGTAAAAGAACACCAAAAGTAAAACTGTATACTATATATTTTTCTAAGAGCCTAGAAAACTGAGATATGGGGAGTGGAGAAAATGGATATTGTATATTTTAGGGAAGGCATTTTAGGAAAGCTATTTTGAGATAGCTCAATCCATGTCTCCTCAATTCATGCAGTCAGCAACTGCAGAACCCTCCTTTGCAAGAGTGTTATATTCATAGAAAGGTGCTTGTCTGAGTCAGGAAAAGTTATCTGGAGATAGTGATGATTTGTGAATACAAACAAACCTGATGGGCAAGGTAAGAGAAGCACTCCACGTAAGGGGTGCAGATATGCCAAAGGAAAGTTTGAAGGTATGAATAATTAATTTGAGAACACCCGGATACAGGGAGGCATGAAGGCTATTAGAAGATTCGATTGAAAAGGTGCACAGGAAGCAGATGACGAAGGTCCTCATACACCATGCTGATTGCTTTGGAGTCATATTTAGGGTGGCTCTTTCTAAACAATTTCTATGGAGCTCTGAAGTTCCCCTACTAAGGCAGGCACTGTGCAGGGTTCTGAGGGAACAGAGAAGGCTTATAACACTCTCCCACTGTCCAGCCAAGGTTTACTATAATAATTATATTTTAGTTGTTTATGTCCTATATAAATATACAAACAAAAGTTTGCAAGGCTAAAATGATTACATACTACTCGAGGCAAAGGAGGCTACAGAAGTCTACAGCCACACCACCTGGAACATGTTCAATCCCATCTGATCCTGAAGGAAGCTACAGTAGAATTTTGAGTAGCACAAAATCAGGTGCATTTTAGAAAAATCACTCTGAATCCAGAATAGAGAATTAGTCTCCAGCCTGAAGCGGCTGTGTTCCAAGTATGTTTTGTTGGGTTGGTTGTTGTCAACTGGTGCCACCACATCCCTTTCTTACAAGGCTGGGAAATAGATTTTCCTGCAATTGTCTTCCCAGTAAGTTGTGCATTCGTTTTCTGATGAGATAAACTTGTGGAGACACAGCAGACAGAGGTGAAGAAAAAACGATTATACTTAGAAGGTAGCGGGGCTCACAGGGATAGTCTTACGCAGTAGTTTCCAGTCCTCTTTTGTGGTCAGACCTGTTGCTTCTAAGACTTCTGCAAACTCCAGCTTTTCCACTTCAAGTAGAAACAGTGATTCTTTCTCCCAAACTTTGCCCCTTTGCAGACAGACCTTCACTCCCTAGCTTCTCCTCTCCCTTGTTCAGGTAAGCTGCAATTCTTACGTTAACCCCTTCAGTCCTGGGACACTTGTGGTGTCTATCACTTGTCCTGACGGGTGTGTATCAAATAATCCACTGGATGGGAAAGATCATTTTAGAACTTCTATTTATATTTATGTTTTAATCCCTCTCTATCATTTTATGATCTACACAACATAAATAAGTCAACGTGGGTGCATTGAGATGTGTGCTCAATCTTTCACTCATGGGGACATGAAGTTTTAAAAATTTGAGAATACTGGAAGAGAAAACGGCTTTGGGAGCAGGACAAAACTGGAGGCAGAACGTCAGTCAGGAGGTGATTACAGACGCAGTCCAGGAGAGCATTTGTGAGGACCCGGAGCGAGGCAGCGGCAGGAGCAGTGCTGATTTAAGAAGGATTTAGGATGCGAAAGAAATAGAAAGCAGTAACTGATGGATCACTTTTGAGGAAGGAAGGACACTTCAAAGATGATTCCTACTTGTGTAGCTTAGATGTCTTCATTCAAGAAGTAAGAGCTGCTGGATTGTGCGTTTGTTTATTTGTGTTTTCCTCTCCCCAGGTCAATGATTTAGAAAAGCAGCCGAACACCCAAATCAAGTAGGATTCAGTACAGGAATGTGAAGGATGGTATCGTATTAGGAAAACTGTTCTCTAAATCTGTTGTATAAAAGTTCTAACGGAAAACCTGAGTGTGGTAAATACAGCTAACTGTCCACCCATCTTTTCATCCCCCATCCTCTCTCCCACCTGCCCCCGCCCTCCGCCCCAACCCCCGCAATCATAGCAACGCTGTCGTGTCCTTGAGTTCTTCTTGCTCTCTCTCTTTTTTCTTTTTTGCAAAATGGAGGTCCTATTTCTCAGTCATGTAACACTGAGGCAGATGGTGCTCCTTCATGATGTAACTTAGGGACCCAGAATCTTTCCATCGTGTGGCTGCATGAGAAGCTAGGGCCTTGCTGCCGTCTAAATCCTTCTGGGGGAAAGGGAAGAAAGTGTGAGCGGAGCACATCAGCTTTTGAAACAGCTTTGGACCAGAGGGGACTCACATCACCACCACCCTCATTCCTCTGGCAGGCACTAGTCCCATGGCCCCATCTGGGTATTGCCTCCTCGTAACAACTCTGCAGAGTGGCAGGGAAATACAAAACCTGGGTGGCTCCCGGGTCCCTGAAGAACAAACACTGTGAAGGAGAGCCTTGTGCCTTAGGGTTGCAGACTGAGAATAGGGCTTCCCTCTTGTTAGACACCAAAATATATTCCAGCTCAATTTGTTATGGCATTTTGGTCTACTTTAAATATTACAAGGATTTTTATAGAAGCCCAAAGCATGTATTACCAGTAAATAATCATTGCTGATACAAAATTTTAGACAACAAATTAGTTATAGGCTATCTTAACATAGGATCTCTGTGGAGAATAACTTTGGTTGAGAAAAAATGACAGTTTTATTTTCACTAACATTTAATAGAAATTTAGAATTTCTTTTCATTACAAATAATGGCAACAGATGAAGTGCTACTAGGAGTTCCTGTGACCTGTTACCAACAGAAAATGCATCTTTATTTACCACATTAGAGTTGTTGCAGATACTTCGTGATACCACTTACAGCTATCACTAATTCAGAATTCCTGTAGCTATTAGACCTGTTGCTACACCTTGTAATTTACAGCATTAATTAAAAGCACAAATGTTCTATGACAAATTTAAAAAAAAATATTTTGACAGTTATATTTAAAAATAATCAACTTTTTAATAATAGATGTATTTTGTACATTTAAAAACATTGTTCTGAAAAGGGACCTATGGGTACAAAAAAAAGTTAGGAACCCCTGAAATATATTTCCTCGATGTCGCAAGGACTAATTAAAAACGGGGCTGCTGCTTCCAAACTTCGTATTTCTAGTTAAGGCAAAATAAAGAAACATAGAGTTATAACAGCTAAAAAACTCAGTAATCTTAGGCATCAGAACACTATTAAACAATGTAATAAAACATCGGGAATAAAACAAGTCTGTACCTGTCTGCATATATTTGGTCACATGCACATAATATCTGTGATCTTTTTTATTGAGGGCAACCATAACCATTTAGAACTTTTAAGGCTACCTTTAGGATGTTTCTTTCTAATTCATTCATATAATCATTTTATAAATACAGATGCTCCTTGACTTACAAGGGGATTACCTTTAGATAAACCTATCATGAGCTGAAAATAACATAAGTCAAAAATGCTTGGAATGCACCTAACCTGCTGAACACCACACCTTGCCTGCCTTAGGCCTGCTCAGAACGACATATATATAAACACACACATACATGTATATATTTATACACACCTGTATATAAAACCGTGCTGGCGACACAGTCCACTGTGGAGTGTCAGTTGCTGACCCCATCATCACATGGCTGGGGGCTGCACTTCGCCGCCACTGCCCAGCGTCAGGAGAGAGTGTTCTACCATGCATCAGTAGCCTGGGAAAAGATCGAGATTCAAAATTTGAAGTATAGTTTGTATTGAGTGCCTACTGCTTTTGCACCATTACAAAGTTGAAAAATCGTAGTCAAACCATTGTGAGGGGACCATTAGTAGTAAAATTCTGGTTATGGTACTTGCAATATTCTTGATCTTCACTAAACCACATAAGCAGAAGCTTATGTTGAACAGTATATAAATTATATATGAATAAAAATATTCCACTTTATTCGTTTATTATGCTGGAGATTACAATATTAAAACTTTCAATTTCATCTAAATTTCATTAGTCAGTCCAAAAATAGTGCCCTTTTTCTAAAACTGGAACTCACAGGCTCGTTACACTTTTAGTTTCCAAAGGCAGTAGAGCCTGCTCTGAACCCCTGACGTACAATCTACCATCGGGGCTTTCCGTTATGACTGCTGGGCACCTAAAATGATCATTTCTCAAAGTCACTTCAGAACACATTCAAATCACTTCCTCATAACCAACAGCTCTTCCTTCAAGTAGAATATCCAAAAACTATTTTCAAAAGTGAGAAACATGAGCAATGATTTCCACAAGAACGTGTGCTGTGAGAGATTGGGACTTACATATGAGAAAGACCGGGGCTTGGGCTCCTGGCCCATCACTTAAAAGCCTTGTGACCTTAAATTAGTCTCTTCGGAGTTTCAATTTCCTCCTCATGAATTGAAGCTACCATCACTCACCCTATATTATTTTTGTGAAAATTAAATGAGATACTTCTATAAATTTCAACAGATAATGTCTGTGCAAAAAACGTGAATTCTAATTCTTCACAGGCTTATGAATAGAGTCATCGCAGTAGGTGTGAACAAACAGCAAAGCCTTGTGTAGGAAACTATTTGGCACCAGGGCAGGCCTTGTCAGGCCTTGTTAAGACTTGACTACACACACATACATGGCATCTGTCCTAAATACTGATACTCGGAAAATTTCTATTTTTACCACAGTGTATGTACATATGTATCTTCCTAAGTTTCTGAGGTGACATTCTGTTGGACCCAGTGTTTGTGTATTGGATTTGAAGATGCCATGCACCTACCGAATGGAAAACTGTTTAAAACGCCAATACAAGGTTTCTGGCCAATGTCTCTGGGTGTATAATGGTTGATCACCTCTAAACTCGTGAATCCCATGGTTACCAGGGTTAACACACGGTCTGTGTATTGACAGCCCATGGGTGTATTGCCTTGGACTGTTTGGATGTTATAAATTGCCCGTGATGGCATTCTTTGTTTTTTTCTCTCCATACTCTGGTCAAATTAAGTACGAAAGTGTTCTGCCGCACACATCTCCCCTTGAAGGGGTTTGTACTATATTTTTCAGAAAATACATTCTGGTGGTGATTTTTCCTGTTTAGATGTCCACAGAATTTGGGCACAGTGGTCAGATAATCATGGGAGCTAAAAGTTACTGACCTTTTCTGTAGGAAATGGTAACAAATGACTTGCCTTAAGTCACTTCTCCTAGCCCTTACAATCTTCCCATTAGATGGGTATTATCAGAAACAGGAGGGAACTTGTCCAAGGCCAAAAGACTTGTAAGTGGCAGAACTAAGATCCAAAGCCAGGTGTTTTCAAAGCCTGCCCTTTTCGAAACCAACTTTTTCGACCGTGCTATGTAGCTGTCTGACTTCCTGATGGGTGTCTGGGTATCTGAGCTTAGTGCTATTTCATGGCATGTTGTGATGATAAGAATTTCAGAAGCCTCAAACAAGTTGGGGCTTTTAAACTAAGCATGAAAATATAAGCTACAGAATTTCCTAGGGCCAAATAGAAATGAATATAGCACAAGATCAAATAGCAAATTATTAGAATGTAGAAGAGAACAAAAGATAAGCAGAACATTAGTCCTGAGAGCTCTGTCAGCACTATTTCCAATGGGGCTGAAAATTTTAATCGTCTTTCCATATACCCTCCCCTGAACTGTGGAAAGTCAGTGGGTTAAATTCTAATCTCAGTTCAGGAATGAAGTGTTTCAAATATTTCAGTTAGTTGAGGTACACAGTATTTAATCTGCAATACTGACTAATCTCTGAATTCTAGGTTCCCATTCCCAGGTACCTGCTACACATTCCCAACTGGACATTCATCACCATTGCAGGTTGAACACAGCTAAACTGAAGACGGCTGCAACCCACAGACCAGCTCTTGTTACTGAGGCATCAGGGTGGGCGTCAGACTCTGGGGCCCCGTGGCTGGTGTTCGTTCTGCTGTGGCTGTCGCTCATCATCCGTGTGACTGAACACAATATCTAACCTCTCTGTGCTTCAGGTTTCCCATCTGTGCAATGAATGAAATTTATGCAATACTTATTTCATGAATTTGTTATGAAAATTAAATGAATTATTGCACGTAAAGCACTTAGACAAGCCCTGGGCTCATAGTAAGCACCATGGGAATGTTGGCTGCTATGACTTTATTATTACTATTATTCTCAATCATCCGGGCTGAGAGCTGCAGTGTTTGTTTGGATTACTAGATTACCAATGCCTTTCAGTTCTTCTTTGGAATATTTACCCCATTTTCAACAGCCACTGCCCTGCTTTAGAACCCTACTGTTACCTTTGAACTTGTTGCCTTCTCTCCTGCAATTTATGCCCTATACCACCAGTAGGTCTATCTTTACAAATGTTGTTTCAGTAGAATTATTCTCCTACTCCCAAACTTCCAATGCCTAATGCTACAGCATATAGAGCAAATTCCTCATTCTGGGACAGGAAGTGCTGTCGGTGCAGCCCCAGCACACTTTTCGAGCCTCCTCTCCCTCCCTTGCCTGTGAAGGAAACTTTAGGCAAACGAGTCCACTCACTGCTTTGTGTTCTCCTTCAAACAGCATTCTCAGGGCCTGGCATTCTTCTCGCTATTCAAATTACTCTCACCATTCAAATACTACTTGCCCTTCATGGGCCAGCTCAAATTTTGTCTCCTCCAAAGACTCTAGAGCAGACAGGAAAGGCACCAAAATAAAAAGTCGAACTTTACTAATTCAGTGAGAGTGCACCTATACTAGGGCTGGTTAAGTCAAAGGCAAAAGGAAGGTATGATGTTTGAGAAATATTCAATGAATTACAAAATTTTAAACTATTCAAATATTTTCCTTTTTATATAATGATAGCACACAATAATGAAAGTAACTAGCAAAGGGCTGGCTGTAACTTGTTTTAATAAATTTCACTGTGTGTAATAGAAAGCTTGGAATCACTGTTCGAGACAAATTAGTGCTCATTATCTCATTTGTCCGTTGGTCTGTTCTGCTGTAATGCAGTTGCATTCCTAAGAAATCTTGCGAGCCCCAAAAAAGTCAATGGGAAAAATAGGAGTTTCAGATTCATGATAGTATTGTTGAGTAAGGAATTTCAACAATAAAAGTGCTGTCTCATAGCCGTACCAGCATAACGATACAACGTAAACATTCCTGAAAAATCCAGTATTTTATTATATCAGTGGCGTTAGCCTTTCGTTCTTCATTATTTCTAGCACCACCACGAGACAGAACTTCTTACCATTCCTGTCATCACGGATCTGATGAAGGAAACGAGCTGGTCCAATAAAGGGAGTACTGTGAGCAACGGTTTCCTCTTTGGGGATGAGGAGGATCCTGAATAAGACCTCGCTGCAAACATATGATCATGCAATATCAATTGCTATTATAAAAGCCCATACTGTACTTGAATTCTTTTTTAATAAAGAGCATTCATTTTAATTCAACCTGGCTGAATTATCTGCAATTGCCAATTAGAGGAGTAGTTCAATAGAATTTAGACCCTAATGTAACCTTCGGCAAATCACAGTCAGCTCCAAAGGCTTGCGTTTCCTCATCTAACAAAAAGGAGCCATGTTTTGAATATCCAAAACACATCAATACTTTTGTGCCTTTTTTTAACCTACCAGGCTATGAATTATTTGTGAGGTTATGTTACTTGCTTACTTTGACCTTAAAGTTCAATTAATGTGTCTGTTCTCATATGCCTTACTTTGCAACCAATTAGAATATAAGACCTTAATATGAAAATAATTATGAATTTTGAATTCTCTTAATTCAAAAGACATTTTAGATTCTGAATGCCCTATTCCAAATATTGCATTAAACATGAAAAAATTAAATTGTTTTTTTCCATACTTTTGTACTTCATATGGTATGGTATTATTTAATGACTCTAAAGTCATAATGTTACTACATTTTAAATCCCAATAGTTTACCTTTCTTAACTCTTTTGCTTTCATGATGTTTCAGAGACACAATCCCTCTTACTGGGAACAGAAGAAATCAAATACTTGCTTAACACCTGGAAATTAATTTGAAATCTGAGACCATATCAGATCTTTTGGCTAAATGAGCATTTCCTGACTATTTCAGATTTTCTTGGTTGTCTTGCTGGTGAGGGTGAATTTAACTACCTCACACCAGGTCTCATTGTTACCCCTTTCTTTAAGTACTGCTAGGTACAAATCCTTCTACTCATCTTTGTTCTGTGATTCAAGTCACCAGATTCACTGTGACCGACTGGTACCTTTACAGGGACACATGATACAGAAAAATGAAAACAATGACATGTGTAACTATTGAACAATTTGACTTACTGCAGTGGAGATTCATTTTTCTGTTTCAAAGATAATACAATTAGATGACCTAATCAACAAAACAAGCAAGCAAGCTAGCTAAATATAACCAGAGACATTGAAATTAAGAACAAACTGACAGTAACCAGTGGGGAGGTGGGAGGGGATAATGGGGGAAAAGGGGGAAGGGTCATCAAGGAACATGTATAAAAGACACATGGACAAAACCAAAGCGGGTTAGGGTCAAGGACAGGAGGTGGGGGATGGCTGGGGTCAGGGGAATGGTGGGGAAAATGGAGACAACTGTACTTGAACAACAACAACAAAAAAAGTTAAAAAAATAAATAAAAATAAAGTTTAAAAAATACAATTAGCTGCATAGGCTAAATATGGCATCTGCGCAATAGCTTTAAGGGGGAGAAAGTCAAGAAAGGATGTCATTAGCAGTGCACAGGAACCTCTCTTTCTAGATGCGATAGTTTAAATTTCAAAGCTATGTAACCCATAAGGTAGGATATTTACAAAATCAGAAGCCTCAGATTCTTTGCAGAGCTAAAAGTCCCCTATTCGAGGTATTTCTACGTAATTAGATGGTGACATCTATTGTCCAAATGTATCATTGCAGCCTATCTTTTCATACATCTATGAGCAGAGGATTGAATAAAGTTGGCAAAGTCCCAACAGTGAAAAATTAGGGGTTTTATCTATTTATGACATTCACATTGCAGATAATTTTAAATTAGATAAACATACCTCACATATATATCTATCTTGCTCTTAGAAGTTGCTTTGTTCAAAAGGTATGTGTGTGGGGGGATGTGTATATATAAAGCGAGAGGATGCTCCTTATCAGCATTCGGTTATCCTTCACTTTGAAGAGGAGGGGAAACACTATGAAGTGGAAAGGCCAACAGCTGAAAGTAATCTTAGACGGTTGGTACCAAACTGTCCAGTACCAAAAACAGTAGAATTATTATTGGAAATGATTGTAAAGTAATGAGATTGATTTTTACACATAATTGATGAAATTAACCTCAGTGCTTTTCAGTTATCCTGAATGTCAGAAAAGTGGCCATGTAAGCTTCTAGTCTTTAAGTTGCCAGTGAAAATAAACTTAATTTAAAAATGGAAAACAGGATTAATTCAAGCAGGAATTCTAATAGCCCTAAATAGTATGAGGTGTGCCAGAAAAAGTCCAGCTATTTTTCATATAATGAGAATGGTTTGCATAACATCGATGTAACCTGGCAGCCAAGAAGAGTGGACTGGAATGCGCATGTGTGAACAATGATGACTTCACTGTACTAGTCAGTGGGGACAGTAGATGCTGTTGAGTGAGCATATGTGCTGTGTGGCCATAGCATTCAAAATGAGTGAGTAAAGCAATGGATCTGCATGAAATTTTGCATTAAGCTTGAGCATTCCACCATGGAAACTATTCAGATGATTCAGAAGGATTTTGGGGACAATGTAATGAGTACAGTGCAAATAAATTTGTGGCACAAATGCTTCAAAGATGGTCGAGAATTTGTTGAAAGTGACCCATGTTCTGGAAGGCCTGCCACAAGCAAAGCACCTGAGAATGTTGAACTCATCCCCCGTGCAGCCCAGAGTTGGTGGCCTGCGACTTCTGGCTTTCCCTAAAACTAAAATCACCTTCAAAAGGGAAGAGATTTCAGACCATTGATGAGATTCAAGAAAATACAACAGGATACCTGAAGGTGAGTTCAATAAAGGATTTTGCAGTGTTTCGAACAGTGGAAGGGACTCTGGGAGAACTGTATGAGGTTTCAAGGTGCCTACTTTGAAGGTGAATAAGTTGTCATTGTCCTATGCACAATGTTTCTTGTACCTTGTGTCTTCAATAAATGTCTCTATTTTTCATGTTACATGCCTGGATACCTTCTGGACAGACTCCCACAGTTTTTTTTTTTTTTACTTTATTGCCACACTTCTAATTTGCTTGGAGAAACTTGTGTTAACTGATATATACAAATGTTCCATGACACAATCCATAAAACATTCAATAGTCTCAATGTTAATATTAGTTTTATCTCCACTGTAGATTTCTTGACCAACTTTTTGTTTTCTTTTCCAATTTGCTGAAATGATTTTTGCCACCTGGAGACATTATTGTCTTGAATCCATGTAGATCTTTGGGCTCATCTGCATAAAACCGCCCTCTGTGTCGATCTATATTGGTTCTAAGGGAACTATAAATAGAGAGCGATCTAAAAGCCAAGTGCTCATCCATTTGAGATTAATTGCATCTTTCAGGTCACTAATTCATACCCTACTGTCCCAGGAAAGTTAATTTATTTCCCATGAGTGACCACTTGACTCTGCAAAGGTATTTTAACTCACCCAGGATTAATACAGGACAAATCTTATTACCATAACTCAGTTACAATGCAGTGAACATAGTTTGCCCTTCTCTTTCCCAGCCTGTTTATTCAGGGCCAGAACTAAGTCTTCCTTTGACCCTATTACTGACTTAACTCAGTCCAAGGGACTCCAAATTTGGTAATTTACAATTAAGATTGTGTAACATTAGAAATACCACATGCTTGTAAGAAAATGACAAATGGATCTCCTGTTCCTCTGTAATCCAGAGATTACAATGTTGAGAAAAAAATTCTTCTAAAAACATTGCTTGGTCTAACGTTAAGGCTCTTAGTCACAGTTTTAAAACAAAATGAAGAAATAAAAAATAGCAATCAATGAATGGTAACCACATAGAATCAAAGGCAAAAACATGAAATAAAAAAATGATGAATAATCAAGGCACTCCTTAAACTCTGAAAGTGCTGGTTTCCCAGGGAGCTTAACAGTTGTACCCTTTCCAATCTTAGTAGGTATTCGTATGTTTAAACATTTTAGTTTGGTAGTGTATTAAAGTTCCTCTAGAATCTCACCATTAAAAATAATTATTGTTTGATAACAATGTTGTCACTTACATAGAGTCACCAGATTTAGCAAATGAAAATAGAGGGCACTCAGATAAATTTGAATTTCAGATAAAAAGCAAGTAACTTTTTTGTATATGTATGCACCATGTACTGTCTGAGAGACAGGCAGTATAGGACACTAAACACACTGTTCCAATTGTGCTGCAATTGTAAGACAGGTTGAACTAATGTGAGACTAAATAGGGATCTCTCTACATAAGGTTTTTGGATTATAGTGGACACAAAGACAAAGTTCCAGTTTGACCCCATCAGATCTGCATTACTGTTCTGAACTGTCATTCAACTTGTCAAAATCTATTACTGAACATCTACGTGACAAGCACTGTGCTGAAGCATTCTTCCCTAACAAAACTGGACCTTTGGCAGGTACTTCCTCATGAAGTTTTTGATAAGAATGGCTTTTTACTCTCCAAAAAGTACTAAAATTTCAATATACGGCAAGATGGCTAGGCTATAAGTACAAACTAGTAGAAAGACAAATACCATATGATTTTACACATCTGTGGAATCTAATGAATAAACTGAAATAACAAGGAAAAGAGAGACAGACTCATAGGCAGAGAGCAGGCTGACAGCTCTGGGCAGGGGGCTGGGGAGTGGAGAGATCCAGCAAAAAAGAAAAAGGACTCACAGACAGGATAGCAGTGTGGTGATTGCGGGGGCGGGAAGGGAGGGGCATGGAGAAAGGTGGAAGGGTGTGTAGGGAAGATAAATGGTAATGGAAAAAATACACTAAAATAAAGTTATTTAAAAAAGTTTAATGCCTTTTAAAAAACAGAACACTAATCATACAAGGGGGGAATTTGATTAACAGTATTATAGTTTACAAAAAAATTGCCTAATTTTATATCATTAAACTGTCACTTGTTTTAAATATAGGAATATTGCCCTTTATACTACACTATGTAAGAGGTTGTAAGTTAAACACAATCTTACACAAAACAAAATTGAAGCCATGAGGTCGTCTATCTTTATACAGGACAATAAGATCGAAGCAGACTGTAGCATTGCAACCTTACCTGTCCTGCCTGTTTCCATTTTAAGGAAGCATGTTCAACAACTATGGCATTTCATGTAAATATACTGAAGTAAAATTGCAAATGTGACAAAAATGAACATTTCATGAAATAATCAAATTTGATAAAACCATTAGATTAATAATTAAAGAGTGATCAAGAATGACTTCAAGTTTTTAAGGAGCCCTAAAAGAGAATGATTTAACTATTCAAGGATTAAGAAGTTTTTGGAAAACTCTTTAAGCTCTTGGCAAATTGATCATGTTATAAAAATGTAAAAGATGTCTAATAATACAATAGCAAAAATGAAATACTTTGCAAACTTGATGCTTTGTTTAATCTAATAATTAATGTACA